>AWOL01S0036977.1:0-14400 GCA_000715115.1 Nicotiana otophora | reverse complement strand
AGCAATTCGACAAGATGAGCTTTCAAGCCTGATTTCATCAATTCGTTCAATGAAGGGATCTCCAGTCAACATGACAGAAAAAATATTTTGGTTTACTAACTCTATCACTTGTAGAGCAGCCTTCGGAAATATGTTCAAAGATCGAGATGCGTTTATGAAATTGATGAAGGAAGTAAACAAATTAGTAGAAGGATTTGATGTGGCTGATTTGTTCCCTTCTTGGAAGTTACTTCAAAAAATGACCAGTGTGAGATCTAGATTGGTGAATGCACATCAGAAGGTTGATGAAATTATGGAGGATATCTTAAACGAGCATATTGAAAATAAATCAGCAGGGAACAAGGGAAAGGGTGAGTTTGGAGGTGAAGATTTGGTTGATGTTTTCCTAAGAATTAAAGAGAACGCCGAACTACAATTTCCAATCACAAATGACCATATTAAAGCAGTGATTTTTGTAAGTTTCCTCCCATCTCATAATCTCTGTTCACCCTGCAGCCTTTCCATTTACTCTTTCTTAGTAGTCCTTACTAAGAGTCATTCCTAATAATATAATAATGTTTGATCTCTTCTAATTTTTACTAATAATTCCTAACAACACAAGATAGTTGCAGCAAATTACTTGTCTGAGGGAAAAATATAAAGTTGTATAGGCCGCGACCCACTAATTCTTACACACTCAAAGTTGGAAGTTTATATAGCTCTAGACCCCTTTAAGATTTCTCTTTAATATTTTAGTACCCAAATTTTATTGAGTTGTGTTTTATTGACTTTATTTTATTTGTTTGTTGATTGTAGGACATCTTTATTGCTGGAAGTGAAACTTCATCTACTACAATTATTTGGGCATTGTCGGAAATGATGAAGAACCCAAATATTATGGCTAAGGCTCAAAGTGAAGTGAGACAAGTCTTTAAGGGAAAAAGAAATGATGAAGAAGATCTTGAAAAGTTGACATATCTAGACTTAGTGATTAAGGAGATATTAAGGCTTCATACTCCAGTTCCTCTTCTGCCCAGGGAATGTAGGGAGCAAACAGATATTGATGGATACACCATACCTCTTAGGACTAGAGTGCTAGTCAATGCATGGGCACTTGCGAGAGATCCAGAAAGTTGGAATGATCCTGAAAGTTTTATACCAGAGAGATTTGAGAATTCTCTTATTGACTATATGGGAAATTTCTTTGAGTTTATTCCATTTGGTGCAGGAAGAAGGGCTTGTCCGGGAATGCAATTTGGTTTAGCTAATGTTCGACATACATTGGCGCAGTTACTCCACCATTTTGAATGGGAACTCCCATATGGAACTAATCCAAAAGATTTGGATATGACTGAATCACGTGGATTAAGTGCAGCGAAACAACAAGATTTATATTTAGTTCCAATAAATCATAGAAACGATGAAGAACTTTGATGTTTTGCTTGAAATGGTGAAATGTCGTTAGCTCGGCCTACACAATTGTATTCTTCATCTTCTTCTCGCTTGGTTTATGTATGTGTATTCATTTGGATCATTGAAGAATGCCAAGAAAATGCCCGAAGAATAAGATCATCCATAGTTGATTACATGGTTTTGCTTCAATCCGGTAGAACCAAATAAATAATTTGTTCCCCAATGTATTGTAAGACATGTTGAGAGCTTTGGTTTTATTTTCTCAAAGACATGTTTATGCTCTACAACCCAGTTCTAGTTAAAAATATTAAATGATATCCCTTTACCAAAATAAATATCTAAAATAGATTTAAAACTAATTGAAGAATTAAGAATTAAATAGTAATCTAATTGTCATGACCCAAAGTCCTTACCCGTCGCGATGACGCTTAACACACCGGCTAGGCAAACCAAAACATGATAACAAAGGCAACAAAATAACAAAATTTATAGAAATAGCATAAGTGTGAATTCTAAATACAATAAAACTGCTAATACAAAGTAAATCCACAGAAGCTGGTAAGTACGGAGTCACGAGCTTCTACAATGGAATACAAGTCTGAAACTGAACAATCAATATACTGTCTGGACTATAACAAAATTATGAAAGGAAAGGACAAGTCAAACTGTGACCAAGGATGCAGCTCTACCCCGCCTTTAGTAGATAGTCCAACAAGCAAGCCTACGGCTGATAACTGGTCCCCACACCTGGACCTGCACAATTAAATGCAGAGTGTAGTACGAGTACAACCAATTCAATGTACTCAATAAATATCGTAAATAAATACAACAAGGTAAGAGATGCACGAATTATTAATGATACTAGTTATCACATGTGTAGTTTCATCTTTTGACCCGGTACAAAACAATATTTGAATCAAGTCATAAAGTTCACTAAGAAAACATATGTGTGTGTATGAGTACAGATTCTCAAATACCTTGCTTAGTCAATATCTTGACATATAGAGATGATATGCAGTTAAATTAGATAAATGATCAAAGAAATTGCAAGTAAAGATGAAATGAAAAATCCAACAAAATATTGGCCAGAGTTCCTCAACTTTTTCATATCCGTTCCAAACCACTGATCAGTATTCTCAATAACTACGTGTATACCATCAAGAGAGAAACATGAGAGGGTGACCCTAGGGGTATAGATCAATATCCACACGCAAGCATGACCAATTCACCATGATACCACCCCGACGTAGTCATAAGCTCAATATCATAATCCGCCATGCGTGGCAACATGCATTACAGTATAGTCCGCCCGACGAGATCACATGCATAACAATATTTATCGCCCAATGTGGTCACAGGAATAACAATACAATTCGCTCGACATGGTCACATGCATAACAACACAATCCGCCAGGCATGGTCACATGCGTAACACACACAATCTGCCCGGCGCGGTCACATGCACCCAGTCCAATCATATTATACAGGAGCAAATAAACAAGTATACATGTATGAAACGAGTGAATAACAAATTTCATGCTCCTGAACTGGTATAAACGATGTACTATCATAGCTCAAACCGAAAATTTCATCAAAGAATAACATTTATCAGTTCATTCAGGGATTAAACCTCTATGTAGCCTCAACATGGACAAAATAGTTCACAATATTATCACAAATGTACGAATCATCATAGCTTAAGGTTTAACAGTCAAATTCTAGGCCTATAAGAGCCCGAGACCAATCCGAACATGAATAAATAACTCTGGTGTCCGCAAATAGTTTCAACCCCACACATGTGCGCACCCAATAGCATGTAGCCATCACAATAATTCAGGAAACTAGTGCCTAAACTGAGTTTAAATAAGATACTTACCTCAACAAAATTATATCACTCTGCTAGCAAGCCCTTCCCATGAATATCAATCTCCGGAAGGCTCGAATCTAGCCAAAAATAATGTAATACTATAAATATAAGCTATAGGAATTGATATCAAATGATAAACCTAAGATCTTTAATAAAATTCAAAAAGTTGATCCCAGACCCACGCCTCGGAACCCGACATAACTCACAAAATCCAACAACCCATTCAATTACGAATCCAACCATACTAGTTTCACTCAAATCCGACTCCAAATGGATGTTCAAAATCTCATAAATTCACTTTATGAAAGTTTAGACACCCCCCCCCCCCCAAATATCTCTTTCAAAATCATCAATCAAATGCCGAAATCAAAGATGGATTCATGAATATAATTAAAAACCATTAGAAAATACTTACCCCAATCCATGCGGTAAAAATCGCCTCAATCCGAACTCCTTAGCTTAAAATATGCAAAATTGTTCGAAACCTTCAAAATAGAGTACTTTATATATTGTTCCAGAGGTACCCTTCGCGCTCACGGTCACAAACCTCGCTATCGCGATTAACAAATTTTCGAGGACAATTTTTACCCTATGCGATCGCGACCATTTATCCGTCAAACAACCAGTAGTTTATCAGTCATAACTTTTTGTACGTAACTTCAAATGACAAACAGTTTGAATTTCTGAATACTAGACACAAATGACATTTTTCGATCATCTCCAAATTCTTTATATATTGCAAGATATAAGCTTCCAAAGTCGAGTCAGTGATAATAGAATTTTCCTCTACGCGATCGCGAAAAGGCTTCTGCGATTGCGATTCACCGTGCCCAAATAGCAAATTTGCTCTTCGCGAACGCGACCCAAAGTCCGCGATCACGATGCACACCCATGTGGCCAAAAACCAACAACTAAAAATGGTCTAGAAATGGTCTGAAACAATCCCAAAACTCACCCGATCCCCTCAGACCTCGTCTGAACATACCAACAAGTCTCAAAATATAACACGGACCTATTCGAGGCCTCAAATCACACATAACATCATCAATACCACGAATTGTCAATCAAGATCAATCTCCCAAGTTCATAAATTTCAAACTTCGAACCAAACGTCCGATTCAAGCCTAACCAATCTGGAATGAACCCAAATTTTTCATACAAGCTTCAAATGACATAACGAACATATTCCACCTCCCAAAACAACAATTTGAACCCGATATCATGAAAGTTAACTCTCGGTCAAACTTATGAACATTCCAAACCTTCATATTTCCAACATTCGCCAATTAGTGCCGAAACCTTCTAGAAATATGCAAATGAAAATCCGAGCATACAGTCAAGTCCAAGATCACCATATGGACCTAACGGAACAATCAAAACAACGATCCGAGGTCAAATACTAAAAAGTCAAATTTGGTCAACTCTTCCAACTTAAAGCTTTCTAGTTGAGAATCATTCTTCCAAATCAATTCCGAATCACATGAAAATCAAAATCGATGATTCACACAAGTCATATTACAAAAGCTACTCAAGACTTCAAATAGCTGAATGGAATGAAAATGCTCAAAACGACTTGTCGGGTCGTTATATTCTCCCTCACTTAAACATACGTTCGTCCTCGAACGTTCCCAAAGTCATTCCAAAGACATCAAATCGCTGTGTAACCTTACCATGCACATACCCGGGGGTGATCCCATGTCACCCCAATCCATGTAATCCTGACAAACCACCATAACTGAAGATCATTACTTTAACCTTAGTCCGTAAGCCTTAGAACCTAATTTCCAAAATCTGGAATTCCTTAAAAGACACGAATCTGGCATCTATACAATATATAAGTCTGAATAAGCTGTATCAAGCCATAACCATAACTCAAGATGTAATCACATGATATACCACACAACTCGCATACTCATAGCAATAATTCGCGATCACAGTAGCTACTCAAAACAAACCCGATACCAGTAGTAAACCTCATATCAAATAAAACCTCGTTCAAAACCTTCGTACACTACCAATGATGAAAGAAACACGCAGAAACTCATAACCACTGACCCGATCAATAAATCATGGAGCTCTCTCTCGTCCCACATGAACCAAAGCCAAATCCTAAGCTGACCTCCCATTTTATTCTTTCAAACATTCCGTAATCAAATACGATAGTATCCATTCTAGGTCCAATGACCTTATCTCATCAAACACAACTATTCTATTGACATGCCACACCAACAAAACCTAAAGACACAACCATGCAATCTATGCACCAATAAGGAATAATTCAAATGTACTCGAACTTAGAAATGGACTCAAATGAGAGAACCGTCATGCAGCTCAACAAGTGCCGCCACAATCGCAATGCTACAAACCCATCACACATAGTAGAATCGAAACACACAAATCTAACTCAAAATATCATATCTCAACATAACTCAACTGCAACGTGTGACCCCATCCAAACACCGGTCATATGAAATACCTCAAGCCAGAATGCTTAAAATCAATAACCACACGCAATTCGACATCAAGTACACGGAGTGCATGACCTTAGCCATAGAGAAGCGAATTTCACAATATACCGCATCCCGGAATGACCATAGCCAAAGCGCAATAAACCATTCAACACCCCAATAACCATCTCGCTCGAATGCCTTTAGATGGCCAAAATCGAACCACATCAGATGTGGATATAACTAACAAATCACAACCCCTCGTAGCATAGAAGAGTAACACATAAAATATATCAGAGCACAAACAAACTCAACTCTAACTGAATGACACACCTTTCAGCAATAACGATGGTGAGTTAACAAATATGATCTAGTGTAGAATACACATGCTCATTAGGCCTACCAATGGGCCCCCAAATCAACTCCAGTCATACCCAAATGGATAAATGTCTGTAACGACCCGACCGATCGTTTCGAGAGTTATAGCCCCATTTCCCTTATTTCTACTTTTTTTTGTATTATTCAGCTATATTATGATGTATCAGGTTAGTTGGTTCAAGTCCGGAGTAATTTTGGAGTGGAATGAGACACTTAGTCTCTACAGTAGAAGCTTAAGTTGGAAAAGTCAATTGGATATTGACCTATATGTAAACGACATCGGATTTGAATTTCGATGATTGCATTAGCTCCATTAGGTGATTTTGGACTTAGGAGTGCGCCCGGAATGTGATTTGGTATTCCGTGGTAGAATTAGACTATGTTGATAGTAGTATTCTAATTTTTAATAGCTTTGGAGGCCGATTCGAGAGGCAAGGGCATTGCGGAGTAAAGATTTGCTCGGATTGAGGTAAGTAACGATTGTAAATCTAGTCCTGAGGGTATGAAACCCTGAATTTTGTATCATTCTACTATTTCAAGTGACGAACATGCTAGGTGACAGGCATATGGACGTGAACTATAGGGGATTGTGACTTGGTCCGTCCCGTAGCAACTGTGAAGTTTCATATTTTGTTGAAACTATATTGTACTTATATGTTTTAGAAAATATTTATGTAAATTGGGCTGAATTCCATGTTTTGGGCCTTGTGCCAGTGCTGTGTGGACCCTTAGGGGCCTTTTCTTACTATCCTCTCTCTTTTTTCCGATTGCAAAATCTATACTCAGTCATGGTTATACTTGCTTACTGCATAACTCAATTTTATTACTCAATTGTCAGGCATATAAATGTTGTTTTGGGCTGAATGCCATGTTTTTGCTAAAATGCCCAAGTGGCTTGAGAGGTTTATGACTGAGTGAGGCCGAGGGCCATATTGTGAGGATGAGTGTGGATCGGGGCTTCCCGCCTGCAACATACTTTATTATTGTAGCACATGAGTTGTCCGTGCAGCACGTGAGTTGTCCGTGTAGATTATAGCACTTGGGCTGAAGGAGCCCCTCCGGAGTCTGTACACACCCCCAGTGAGCGCAGGTACATACTGAGTGCGAGTGCCGAGTTCCAAGTGCCGAATGACTGGGAGGCATGAGTGATTGTGAGGTATGCCCGAGTGGGAAGAGTGATTGTGAGGTATGCCCGAGTGGCAGGAGTGACTGTGAGGTTTGCCCGAGAGGCTACATATGAGTGATGTTTTGCCCGAGGGGTTATTTATGATTTCATCATTTTTGCTCAGCTTTGCATTTTTCCTCTGTTTGAAAGCTGTTGAAAATATCTTTAAATGATTTTTACCGGAACTGGATTTAAACGAGATGTTTTGATTCAAATCCTGATTTTAAAAGCATGTGGTATTTTACTGAGATTTTCTAATATGAACATTATATGCTTTATTGCTCATCATTACTGCTTGGTCTTTATTTATTGTTGTTACTTACTGAGTTGGCGTACTCACGTTACTCCCTACACCTTGTGTGCAGATCCAGGTGTAGCTGGACACGGTAACGGTTGTTGATTATTCTGGTTGTAGATTTTTTTCTCGAGGATAGCAAGGTAGCTTCTTGGCGACTGCAGCCCCTGCTTTTCTCCCTCTTGTCTTCCTCTAGTTGTATTTAGCTATTTTCCAGGCTGAGTTAGCCTTGATATTGTTAGACAGATTGTAGTAGATGCTCATGATTAGTGACACTCCGATGTCGGGCTTTTCTTTTCTGCACCTTTGTTTTGATTTGAACACCTTTACACAGGTTTTTATGTTAAATAACATTGGAATTATCCTTGAAATGAAAATATCAGTTTGTTTTTGGAAGTGAGTTGGCTTGCCTAGTTCCACGATAGGCGCCTTCACGACAAGGGTTAGTTTGGGTCGTGACAAATTGGTATAAGAGCCTAAGTTACATAGGTCTCATGAGTCATGAGCGGGTTTAGTAGAGTCTTGCGGATCGGTATGGAGACGTCTGTACTTATCTTCGAGAGGCTGCAGAACCTTCAAGAAACTCCACATTCTTGAATTCTTGTCGTGCGGATCTATTGATTCTAGTAACTAAACATCTGCTGTTTCATTCTCTCACAGATGGTGAGGACACGTGCTACCGGTTAGGAGGGCCAGCCACCAGTACCACCAGCCAGGGCCACGAGAGGTCGAGGCTGCAGTAGAGGCCATGGTAGGGGCAGAGGTGCAGCCCGTACAGCAGCTGGAGCAGTACCTGCAGATCCACTAGTTGTCCAGGTCAGGACCAGGTTCCAGTTGTTGATGCACCAGCTCAAGCACCACCTGTGCCTATTGTGATTCCAGGCCTTCAGGAGGCCCTAGCTCAGATTGTTACAGCGTGTACTGGCCTTGCTCAGGCGATCTCTATCTCGACGGTCGCATCCACTTCTCAGGTCGGGGGAGGCACAGGCACTCAGACTCCCGTTGCTCGCACACCCGAGCAGGTTGTTCAGGGACTCCAGACACCGGGGGCACCACCAGCCTAGCCCGTTACAGCTGCTCAGGATCATATGGTTCCTTCTATGCACGAGTATGATTAGCGTAGGTTAGAAGGGTTTGGGAGACTCCAACCACCACCTTTCAGTGGCACAGAGAGAGAGGATGTCATGACTTCTTGGACAAATGTCAGAGGATACTCCATACAGCTGGTATTCTGGAGACTTGTGGCGTCTCATTCAATACTTTTTAGTTTTCCAGGGCTGCAATCAGATGGTGGGAGACTTACGAGAGGCGCAAGCCTGTTGGCGTATCACCCCTTACTTGGCAGCAGTTCTACGTGGTCTTTTTGGAGAAGTTCGTGCCTCGATCCTTCAGAGAGGAGCTGCGCAGACAGTTTGAGCGGCTTCGCCAGGGTGATATATCTGTGACACAGTATGATATGTGGTTCTCTGAGTTGGTCCATCATGCTATCTGGTTGGTTCCCATAGACAGAGAGAGGATCATGAGGTTTATTGATGGCCTCACTTATCAGCTACAGTTGCTCATGACCAGAGAGCGGGTTTCGGGTGCTACCTTTGATGAGGTTGTCAACATTGCTCGACAGATTGAGATGGTTTGCGGTCAGGAGAGGGTTGAGAAGGAGGCCAAGAGGCCTCGTGGTCAGGGTGGATTCTGCGGTGCTCCTTTTGGGGGTCAGTTCTAGCACGGTGGAGGTCGTTATTTCAGACAGGCTCAGTCAGCTCGGCCATTTCACCGTGGTGCATCATCTGGCCATAGTTCTCGCAGTCAATAACAGGGCCAATCATCATTCAGTATAATACTAACGCAGAGTTCTTCATGTGCTCCATCGGGTCAGAGTTCGTCTATGTTGGATCCTCCTGCTAGTTATCCCGGTGCTAGGGGTTCCCTTCAGTTCCCGCCACCATCACCATGGAGTTGTTTGAGTGTGGGGAGCTTGGGCGTATGTGGAGGCAGTGTCCTCGTCGTCATGGAGGTCTATCTCAGCAGAGGAGTTAGCCTCCGACTTCAACACCAGTTACCTCACCACCTGCCCAGTCAGCTTGGGGTGGAGGTCAGTTAGCTAGGGGTCGCCCTAGAGAGGGAGGCAAATCACGGGGTGGCCAGACCCATTTCTATGCTCTTCCTGCCAGACCAGATGATATTGCTTCAGATGTTGTGATTACAGGTATTGTCTCAGTTTGTCACAGAGATGCCTCAGTATTATTTGACCCTAGTTCCATATATTCATATGTTTCCTCATATTTTGCTCATTTTATGGATATGCCCCGTGAGTCTTTAGTTTCATATGTTCATGTATCTACTCCTGTGGGCGATACTATTATTGTGGATCGCGTATATCGGTCATGTGTGGTGACTATTGGGGGTCTGAAGACCCAAGTGGACCTTTTGTTGCGTAGTATGGTTGACTTTGATGTGATATTGGGTATGGATTGGTTATCTCCATGCCATGCTGTTCTAGATTTTCATGCTAAGATGGTGACGTTGGCTATGCCGGGATTTTTGAGGGTTGAGTGGAGTGGTTCTGTAGATTATGTACCAAGTAGGGTGATTTCATATTTGAAGGCCCAGCGTATGGTTGAGAAGGGTTGCCTATCTTATTTGGCATTGGTGAGGGATGTTAGTGCAGAGACTCCTGCCATTGATTCTGTTCCAGTAGTACGTGATTTTTCGGATGTGTTTCCTGCAGACCTGTCGGGCATGCCGCCTGACAAGGATATTGACTTTGGTATCGATTTGGTGCCGGGCACTCAGCCCATTTCTATTCCACCGTATCGTATGGAACCGGCGGAGTTGAAGGAATTGAAAGAACATCTTCAGGAACTCCTTAATAAGGGGTTTATTCGGCCTAGTGTTTCACCTTGGGGTGCACCAGTTCTATTTGTAAAGAAGAAAGATGGTTCTATGAGAATGTGCATTGATTACAGGCAGTTGAACCAGGTCACAGTCAAGAACAAGTATCCTTTGCCTTGTATTGATGATTTATTTGATCAGCTTCAGGGAGCGAGGGTGTTCTCCAAGATTGATTTGAGGTCCGGTTATCACCAGCTGAAGATTCGGGATTCGAATATTCTTAAGATAGCTTCCACGACCCGATATGGCCTTTATGAGTTATTAGTGATGTCTTTTGGGCTGACCAATGCCCCAGCAATGTTCATGCATTTGATGAACAGTCTATTCCAGCCCTATTTGGATTCATTCATGGCTGTATTCATTGATGACATCCTAGTGTACTCTCGTAGCTAGGAGGAGCACGATCAGCATCTGAGGATTGTATTACAGAGATTGAGGGAGGAGAAGCTTTATGCAAAGTTCTCCAAGTGTGCGTTTTGGCTCAGTTCAGTAGCATTCTTGGGACACGTGGTGTCCAGTGAGGGTATTCAGGTTGATCCGAAGAAGATAGAGGCGGTTTGGAGTTGGCCCAGACCGTCCTTAGCTACAGAGATTCGGAGCTTTCTTGGTTTGGCTGGTTATTACCGTCGGTTCATTCAGGGCTTCTCATCTATTGCATTGCCCTTGACCAAATTGACCCAAAAGGGTGCTCCATTCAGGTGGTCGGACGAGTGTGAGGAGAGCTTTCAGAAGCTCAAGACTACTTTAACCACAGCTCTAGTGTTAGTTCTTCTATCAGCTTCAGGTTCTTACACCGTGTATTGTGATGCCTCGAGGATAGGCATTGGTTGTGTTCTGATGCAGGAGGGTAGGGTGATTGCCTATGTCTCGCGCCAGCTGAAAACCCATGAGAAGAACTATCATGTCCATGATCTTGAGTTAGCAGCCATCGTTCACGCCTTGAAGATTTAGCGTCATTATTTGATTGGGGTTCATTGTTAGATTTATACTGATCATCGGAGTTTGCAGTACCTGTTGAAATAGAAGAATCTTAATTTGTGTCAACGAAGATGGTTGGAACTTCTTAAGGACTATGATATCACTATTCTGTACCATCCGGGGAAGGCCAATGTGGTGGCCGATGCTTTGAGTCGCCGAGCAAAGAGTTTGGGGAGTTTAGCATATATTCCAGTAGCAGAGAGACCCTTGGCATTGGATGTTTAGGCTTTAGTAGGCCAGCTTGTCAGATTGGATATTTCGGAGCCGAGTCGGGTATTGGCTTGTGTGATCTCCATGTCCTCTCTTTATGATCGTATCAGGCAGCGTCAGTATGATAACCCCTCACTTACTCATTCTACAGGACATGGTTCAGAGATGTGATGCCAGGGATGTGACTATTGGTGATGCCGGTGTGTTGAGGATGCAGGGCCGGATTTGTGTGCCTAATGTAGATGGGCTCAGGGAGTTGATTCTTGAGGAGTCCCACAACTCGCGGTATTCCGTCCATTCGGGTGTCGCGAAGATGTACCAGGATTTGAGACAGCACTATTGGTTAAGGCGGATGAAGAAGGATATAGTTGGGTTTGCAGCTCGGTGTCTCAACTATCAGTAGGTTAAGTATGAACATCAGAGACCGGGTGGCTTGCTTCAGAAATTAGAGATCCCAGAGTGGAACTGGGAGAGGATCACCATGGACTTTGTAGTTGGGCTCCCACGGACTTCGAGGAAGTTCGATGCTATTTGGGTTATTGTGGATCGGCTGACTAAGTCCGCGCACTTCATTCCAGTTGGTACTACTTACACTTCAGAGCGGTTGGCCGATATTTACATCCGAGAGATTGTTCGCCTGCATGGCATCCCCGTTTCCATCATTTCAGATAGGGGCACTCAGTTTACATCGCAGTTTTAGAAGGCAGTGCAATGAGAGTTAGGTACTCAGTTTGAGTTGAGCACAACTTTTCACCCTCAGACGGACGCGCAGTCCGAGCGCATTATTCAGATATTGGAGGACATGTTGCATGCTTGTGTCATTGACTTTAGGGGTTCATGGGACCAGTTTCTGCCACTCACGGAGTTTGAATATGACAACAGTTATCAGTTGAGTAGTCAGATGGCTCCGTACGAGGCTTTACATGGGAGGAGGTGTAGATCTCCGGTGGGATGGTTTGAGCCAGGTGAGGCTAGGCTCTTAGGTACAGACTTGGTCCAGGATGCATTAGATAAGGTGAAATTGATTCAGGAGCGGCTTCGCACGGCGCAGTCTAGGCAGAAGAGCTACGCGGATAAGAAGGTCCGTGATGTGTCTTTTATGGTTGGGGAGAAGGTTTTGCTGAAGGTATCACCCATGAAGGGTGTTATGAGGTTTGGGAAGAGGGGAAAGTTGAGCCCCTGGTTCATTGGGCCTTTTGAGGTGCTTCAGAGGATAGGGGAGGTGGCATATAAGCTTGCCTTTCCACCCAGCTTGTTGAGTGTGCACCCAGTAGTTCATGTTTCCATGCTCCGAAAGTATATCGGAGATCCGTCCCATATTTTGGATTTCAGCACGGTTCGGTTGGAGGGAGATATGACATATGATGTAGAGCCAGTGGCCATTCTGGATCGGCAGGTTCGAAGGTTGAGGTCAAAGGACATAGCTTCAGTAAAGGTGCAGTGGAGAGGGCAACCTGTGGAGGAGGCCACCTGGGAGACCGAGCGGGAGATACGGAGCAGATATCCACACCTATTTGAGACTCCAGGTATGTTTCTAGGCCCGTTCGAGGACAAATGGTTGTTTAAGAGGGGGAGGATGTAACGACCTGGCCGGTCGTTTCGAGAGTTATAGTCCTGTTTCCCCCATTTCTACTTTTTTGTGTTATTCAGCTATATTATGATGTATCAGGTTGGTTGATTCCACTCTGGAGTGGTTTTGGAGTGGAATGAGACACTTAGTCTCTAAAGTAGAAGCTTAAGTTGGAAAAGTCAACTGGATGTTGACCTATGTTTAAACGACCTCAGATTTGAATTCTGATGGTTCCATTATCACCGTTAGGTGATTTTGGTCTTAGGAGTGCATCCGAAATGTGATTTGGAGGTCCGTGGTAGAATAATACAATTTTGGTAGTAGTATTCTAATTTTGAATAGATTCGGAGCATTTGGAGGCGATTCAAGAGGCAAGGGCATTGCAGAGTAAAGATTTGCTCGGATTGAGGTAAGTAACGATTGTAAATCTAGTCCTGAAGGTTTGAAACCCCAGATTTTGTATCATTCTACTATATCAAGTGACGCACATGCTAGGTGACGGGCTTGTGGGCATGCACTGTTGGGGATTGTGACTTGGTCCGTCCCGTAGCAACTGTGAAGTTGCATATTTTGTTGAAACTATATGGTACTTATATGTTTTAGAAAGAATTTCTATAAATTGGGCTGAATTCCATGTTTTGGTCCTTGTGCCAGTGCTGTGTGGACCCTTAGGGGCCTTTTCTTACTATCCTCTCACTGTTTCTGATTAAAAATCTATACTCAGTCATGGTTATACTTGTTTACTGCATAACTCAGTTTTATTACTCTATTTTGATGCATATAAATGTTTTTTTGGGCCGAATGCCCTGTTTTTGCTAAAATGCCCGAGTGGCTTGAGAGGTTTATGACTGAGTGAGGTCGAGGGACTGATTGTGAGGATGAGTATGGATCGGGGTTGCCCGCCTGCTGCATACTTTATTATTATAGCACGTGAGTTGTCCATGCAGATTATAGCGCTTGGGCTGAAGGAGCCCCTCCGGAGTCTGTACACACCCCCACTGAGCGCAGGTACCTACTGAGTGTGAGTGCCGAGTGCCGAGTGCCGAGTGACTGGGAGGCATGAGTGATTGTGAGGTATGCCTGAGTGGCAAGAGTGATTGTGAGGTTTACTCTAGTGGCAAAGAGTGATTGTGAGGTATGCCCGTATGGCACGAGTGACTGTGAGGTTTGCCCGAGGGGATGTATATGAGTGATGTTTTGCCCGAGGGG
>AWOL01S0036966.1:23863-37134 GCA_000715115.1 Nicotiana otophora | reverse complement strand
TATATATATATATATATATATATCTAAAATTCAAAATGTAGCCAATCAACATTCAACAACTCCAAATCATTAGCTGTTCATGTCCTCAAAAGGTTATGATTTCTGGACGCAAACATTGACCTCTACTATAAATATATTCTCTCCGTTTTTTTACTAGTCCTCTGTTGATTAGGTACACTCTTTATTAAAGTTTTAACTCTGAAAAATTTAAAGATTGTGGGGTTCTTAATATTAAAGGTAATATTGAAAGAAAATAATAATTTTTGCTTCATTTATTAAAATAGACAAGTAAAAATAGAATTATTTTTAATCTAACAAACTAGTAAAAGAGAACGCATGGAGTGCTTTTTTTTCAACATAACTAAATATAGGCTTGGGAGGCCGTCGATGCTTAGGGGTTATTTGGTATAACGGTGGGATATTCCATGAGATTAACTATCCAATTTTTTGTATGGGATAACTCATCCTATTAATTTAGTGCAAAAATTATCCCTGAATTAGTTAATACCCCAAACTAAACATAGAATAAAGTTAATCCCAAATTTTATTCCGAAATTATTATCCTTATCCCATGTACTAAACGACCCATTAGAGTGCAATATAATGATGTCCCAACTTAGACTCAATGGCCAGGTTGTTAGATTTAGTAAGAGTTAATTTAAATGATAATTCGTACTCAAATGGAATATCAAGCTAATTGCAGGTAAAGAATTTAAGAATCACATCATATCTAACTAAAACAAAACAATCACACGTCTCACTATACTAGCCTTCTAATTCTTTAAGAGGTTTATCTAAAAGATTCGCAATATAACTAGGAAGACGTTTTAAATATCACACATGGGTTACTCGGCATGCGAGTTTGATATAGCCCATTTGATACCTTCGTATCCGAGAATCAACAAATTCAACCCCGCATTGTTCACTAAATTTCGGGTCTTCTTTTTCATCTCCGATTACTCGATAATTTTCACAAGCATAAATTTCGCTTTTTATAGGACCAAAAATTCTTTCACAAAATAATCCATCTTTTTCCGGTTTGTTAGTTTTGTAATGAAAAGTATAGGGTTTTGTTACCTCTCCAACTATCTCTCCATTAGGCAGGATTTTAGTGGCCCAAGCACTTATTTGTTGAGGAGAAACTAATCCAATTCGGAGCTGTTGATGTTTATATTGATCGATCATAGAAGAAAAATTATTATTCATTCCGATTAAGCTTCCTTCCTATTAATCTGGAAGTTCTTCTCAGATACAAGGAAATGATTCAGTTCCAGAGCTAAAGATCGTAGTTCTCGAACGAGCAATCGAAAAGATTCTGGAGCATCTTCGGGATTAGGTATTGTTCCCCCAATGATCGTAGTACCAAGTACTTCCTGGCGAGCTCTAATATGATCCGATTTATAAGTAAGCATCTCTTGTAAAATATGAGCAACCCCAAACCCTTCTAGAGCCCAAACCTCCATTTCTCCTACCCGCTGTCCCCCCTGTTTGGCTCTTCCTCTAAGGGGTTGTTGTGTAACAAGCGCATAATGTCCACTGGAACGCCCATGGATTTTATCATCAACTTGATGAATTAATTTCAAGATATAAGGCTTTCCTATTATAACGGGTTGTTCAAAAGGATTCCCCGTCCTTCCATCAAATATTCTGCTTTTTCCTGGATATTCGGGTTCAAATACCCATGGATTCGCTGTTTGCTTACTGGCTTCATATAATTCAGAAAACACAAGTTTTCTCGAAGCTTCTTGTTCATATCTCTCATCAAAAGGTGCTATTCGATAATGTCTCTCTAGCAGACTCCCTGCTAACCCTAGTGAACATTCAAATATCTGTCCTACATTCATTCGTGAAGGTACTCCTAATGGGTTAAAGACCATATCAACGGATCTTCCATCTTGTAAATAAGGCATATCTTGTCTAGGCAAAATTTTGGAAATGATACCTTTATTTCCGTGTCTTCCAGCTACTTTATCGCCTACTTTGATTTCACGTTTCTGTAAAATATATACACGAATCGTTTCGGGATTATAACTAGAACCACCCCTTTTCTGGATCCACCTCACATCAATAACCCGACCCCTGCCACCAATAGGTAGTTTTAGACAAGTTTCTTTTGAAGTAGATACTTGAATACCAAGTATAGCTCGTAACAATCTATCTTGCGAGGCCTACGACGATTCTTTCACGACCTANTAAGGGGTTGTTGTGTAACAAGCGCATAATGTCCACTGGAACGCCCATGGATTTTATCATCAACTTGATGAATTAATTTCAAGATATAAGGCTTTCCTATTATAACGGGTTGTTCAAAAGGATTCCCCGTCCTTCCATCAAATATTCTGCTTTTTCCTGGATATTCGGGTTCAAATACCCATGGATTCGCTGTTTGCTTACTGGCTTCATATAATTCAGAAAACACAAGTTTTCTCGAAGCTTCTTGTTCATATCTCTCATCAAAAGGTGCTATTCGATAATGTCTCTCTAGCAGACTCCCTGCTAACCCTAGTGAACATTCAAATATCTGTCCTACATTCATTCGTGAAGGTACTCCTAATGGGTTAAAGACCATATCAACGGATCTTCCATCTTGTAAATAAGGCATATCTTGTCTAGGCAAAATTTTGGAAATGATACCTTTATTTCCGTGTCTTCCAGCTACTTTATCGCCTACTTTGATTTCACGTTTCTGTAAAATATATACACGAATCGTTTCGGGATTATAACTAGAACCACCCCTTTTCTGGATCCACCTCACATCAATAACCCGACCCCTGCCACCTATAGGTAATTTTAGACAAGTTTCTTTTGAAGTAGATACCTGAATACCAAGTATAGCTCGTAACAATCTATCTTCCGGGGCATACGACGATTCTTTTACGACCTGGGGTGTTAATTTACCTACTAAAATATCACCCGTCTCTACCCAAGATCCCAGCATCACAATTCCATTTTTATCTAAATTGCGGAGTAAATGGGCCTCTAAATGCGGTATTTCATTAGTTACTTTTTCAGGGCCTTGGCTTGTCACATGAGTCTGAATTTCATATTTCCGTATGTGAAAAGAAGTATAAATATCTTCATATACCAAACGCTCGCTAATAAGTACTGCATCTTCAGAATTGTAACCCTCCACAGCATATAAGCTACTAATACGCTTTTTCCCAAAGCAAGTTCGCCACCAACCGTAGCAACACCATCCGCTAAAATTTGTCCTTTTTTTAATGCATTTACCCCGAGGAACCTGGAGTTTTTGATGCATACAAGTATTTTTATTGGAACGTTGATATATAACTAATGGAATGCTTAGAATATCTCTATTACCTGCTAAAAGAATCTTGTCAGTATTGGTATAAACGATCGTTCCCTCGCGTTCGGCTATAGCAAGAGCCCCCGAATCTAGAGTTGCTTGTCGTTCCAACCCAGTTCCAACAATGCATTTCTCGGAGTGAGAAAGAGAAACTGCTTGACGTTGTATATTAGAACTCATTAAAGCTCGATTCGCATCATTATGTTCGATAAAAGGAATGAGAGAAGCTCCAATAGAAAATATTGCNGTTCCAACCCAGTTCCAACAATGCATTTCTCGGAGCGAGAAAGAGGAACTGCTTGACGTTGCATATTAGAACTCATTAAAGCTCGATTCGCATCATTATGTTCGATAAAAGGAATGAGGGAAGCTCCAATAGAAAAATATTGAAAAGGAAAAATACTTCGAAGATGAACCTGTTCCCATGCAATAGTCAAGAATTCTTGACGGTATCGAGCTGGAACAACCTGTTCTTCCTGAATATCCCGATTTAAGGCTAAAGAATTTCCTAGCGCTACCATATAGTATTCATCTCTACCTGGTGATAAAAAAAGTATCCGTACCCCGGTTGACCTCTCCGAAATTTCATAAAAAGGGCTTTCTAAAGATCCCTAATTGACCAATCCTCGCATGAATTGCTAAGGATCCAATAACATAAGTGTGCATCAAAGACCAATTGTACGTTTAGCAATCTTAAATAATTAATGTAATATCTGAGGGCATCTAATATCGATATTTCATGCTCTTTATGTTGAAATTGCTCTTTATCAAGATAAACAACTGCTTGATAATATTCAAACACCCGTAATACTAATTAAATAAGATATATCCTAATATTAATCTTGATTCTTCAACATTAAATATTAACTAGCATCTATAATTATTGTGATTTGCGTGTAGAATGTTGCGACTAGATCTAATTTCAAATGTATAATCAAGCTTGACATCTTTTATTTTATGGACCTAGTTTAAACAAGTCTTAGTTAATCTAACTATCACTTATATAAAGTAGTGGTAATAAAATATGTAGAAATGTAGTATTCAATAGACTTGACAGCTTCACAACACAATTTCGAGAGTGTCTGCATCAACTAATTATGCCAAACAAGTTTTCGCTCTACTTACATATGCTAATGACAGAGAAGTTTGAAAAAGATCTTCTTTTATTAAATTAAACTAAGAACAAATCAACCATAATTAAGGCGATGCATTCTAGCACTTTACCAAAAAGAAAGGGTAGATAGAGAGCTAAACAATTATCAACCCAAGTACTCTCTTTAATCCTATAAATATATGTAGTAGGTGATTTTTAAGGGTTTAGCACATTCATTAAAAAAGTTAGTTATTAATGTCAATTTAAAGAACAAAAAAGGGCCAAAATTGCCCCTAAACTATTGGAATAGAGCAATTATGCCCTTCATTTGCTATTGGGCACAAAAATACCCTTACAGTCAGTCAAATGGAGCATATATACCCCTCTTCACTAATAGACTCCACATCAACTATAAATTCACTTTAAAAAGATTTTTTTTGCTGAGTTGGAGTTCCACATCAGATTTGGCTGTTTTTTTTTATCAAAGAAAATTAATGAAATCTAAATTACCCATGTATTTTCCCATTTTCAACAATCAACGGATAAAAATGCCTTAATCAACAAATCATATCAAAGAATCAATTATGCTCCTTATTGTTCTCATATTTGTTTATTCATCATTTACCCATCAAACTTCCATAAACATTGTCGAAATAGCCATTCCAGAGTTCAACTTCATTGTATTACAAACATGTACTGGAGAGATTAACATAGAAAAAAAGAGATTTATTGGTGTTAGAGACTTAATTCGATTCTTTTTTTTACATTTATTTTGTTTAATTCTTATGCAATTTTCTCTAATTTTTAATTTTCAAGCCTCTATCTCATCTCCCTTCCCGTTTTGAAATCGTTTGAAGAGGATCAGATCTGGACTTGGGTTTTTCTATACAAGTTTTTTTGGGTTTTTCTATAAAGAAAAAAAAGCATACAAGGAATAAATGGATTGTTGGAGGAGTTTCCGTTGAAGTCCGACGGGACTCGCTAGTTAGATTTTTCGGGATAAAAGTCTGCTACATAATGGGTGGTGATGATTGATGAAGAAGTGAGAAAAGTAGCGAGGGAGGTGTCAGCCAGATGTTCTTGATATCGGAGAATTAAGAAATTATATGGAGGGTATTGTTTTCCAAGCGGGAGCTCCAAATCAGTAAAGAAAATACTTTTGAAAGTGAATCTATAGCTAATGTGGAGTCCGTTAGTGGAGAGGGGTATATGTGATCCACTTGACTAAGGGGGAGGGTATTTTTGTGCCCAATAGCAAATGAATGATATAATTGCTCTATTTTCAATAGTTTAGGGGTAATTTTGACTCTTTACCCTTTAAAGAATTATTTGACTAAAAGACCCTCTATTTGTCCTATTTAATCTAGGCACATGAACAAGTATTGAAATATTTCTTAGAAATTGATTCAATCATTTATTAGACACGGTTAATTTGGGGGGAAAATTTATACTCGCTCACTTATTTTAGACCAAATAAAAAAGAAATGTCACAACTCTAAAATGTTCAAGTCATGCTCGTCTCCCATATCTGCTGTAAAACATTTCGGGAAAACTTCTAAATTTTTTCAGAATTTCTTTGAACCAAACACTATTTCGAGAATATTAATTTTTAGCATTTGTAGAAACTGACGACCACGTAGCTGGAATAATTTTAAATTTTCTGCAAAAACTGAAAACCTTTTCTTCATCATTCTTTTCACTGCCTTATTTTATGATACGACACCACCTTAGTCTAGAAATGTAGCATACTGGTTGATCTAGGGCACTAGAGCTAGGAGTCCGGAATTACTGAGTATAGCGCATATATTATATGCGCTATATCTTAACGGGGTAACTGGCCGTTAAGATATAGCGCATATTTCAAATACATTATACATAATATGGTCTTCAACACTTTTTTCACGTATTTTTATTTTTTGAATCAAAATTTACAATATTTTGATTCCGGACTCCTAGAGCGAGTCCCTAAAATCCCAAAATTTGAAAAAGAGTAATGAGCCATCATTGATGAACCCTGAAAACACAAAGAGGTACGTAATAAATGAACGATGATGATGATGTAGTATTTTTACGTTTTACCATCAAGTACATGAGAATACTGTTGTACTTGTTATTTAAAACTATGATTTTTTGGTAGTTGGGGTTTTTTAAAACTTCCTTACCTACTAGTTTGATAGGTAAAATAAAGGGGGAAAAGACAGGAATACATATAAAAGTCAAAGGGTTCCTATGATTTAAAGCAAAATTGAAGACAAGTTCAAGGGTTAATAAATTTTTTGTCCGGTAAAAATAAAAAATCCAGTCAGAACTATTACACGTGGAGAAAAAATTGCAATCATATTTTTAACATTTCTGCTGATGCATCTTTAAAAAAAAACTTAACTCATGCGTACTTTTAACGCATGAGTTCACATTTGCTTACTTTTAAAGAATGAGCTCTACTTTTAACCTTGCTAATTTTTAACCCAATGCTCCAATAATTTTAACTCGCGCTCACTTTTAACGCACAAGGCTCTAATTTTTAACCAATACCTACTTTTAACCATGGACAAGCAACAGTGATGGCAATTATGTAAAAAAGGAGAATCAAGTTTATTTTACCAAAAACTTTAGACCAAACGGGAGAATTGTTAGGTTTTGCCCAGATTTTCTTACAATATTTGGATTTTACCTTTTCGTGAAGGAAGGACGAAGAGTTTAGCATAATTAATTTTACTTTTTCTAAAAGAAAAATATAGATCTCTTCCATATTTTATAGATCTCTTTCTTGAGAAAAAAAAGGTTGTGACCTCTATAAATTGAGAATCCTTCCTTCATACACAAAAATACAATAGCATCCCAATGTAGTCCTTAAGAGAGTTTTGTTTAAGGAAAGATATTCTCACCATAATGTTTTATATTTTTATATTAGTTTTTTTTATATGTAGGTCCATTGACCAAAATTATATTATAGTATATTATGCATATTTAGAATAAAGGTTTGCAGCCTTCGAAAAGGTTTGTTTCGGATAGAAGGATGAATCGTTGTCGGAGTAGCAGGGCTTTGCAAGAGAGAACCATCGGGTTCCGGGATTCAGCATATCCCCGGTTGTCAGATTACAACTTCAATATTAGTTTGGTAGAGTTGATTTCGGCTATGAGAAACATTAAGGAGGCAAGATTTCCAAAACCAATTCGGTCTGATCCTAGTCAAAGGGATCCTAGACTGTGTTGTGAATTCCACGAAACTCATGGCCATAGAACTGGGGACTGCTGACATCTTCGTGAAGAGGTTGCATCATTGTTGAAGAACGGTCATCTCGGAGGTTTCTAAGTGACCAAGAATAATTATGAGAGGAATCGAGATGCTACGGAACCAGCCAAACCGGCAATAAAAAAGACAAAGATATCGGTAACTCATGGCAAGAGAGTCCGAGAAGCATCAGAAGATGATAAAATTACCTTCAGAGAAGAAGACGTTGATGGCCTTATTTTACCACACAACGACGCTTTAGTAATATCACTTAATATTTTAGATTTTAAAATTAAACGTGTATTGGTTGATCCAGGTAGTTCAATCAATATCATCCAGTTGAGAGTTTTGAAACAAGCAAACTTTAAGGAAAATCTGTGTAAGAAAACTTTACTGAGAAATAGAGGTTTGCAGAAAAGCTTTAAGGAAATTCGAAAAAGAAGAGTTTGTAAAAGTGAAATATAAAAATGATAAGAAGTAGAGAAGTTTATAGGCGGCAGAATTCTGGTCATCATTACCTAGGAAACTTGCGAAATTATTTGCCGAATCACGGGATAACACGTGTTCGGCTCATTAGATGCAAGGAAACATGCGTCCTTTCAAGTGTCAAAAACCGTTCATGAATTTTTCTGCCAAGAAAAGAGGTCTTATCTACTTTCCGGTACAATAAATTTTAGTCACCAGAAAGTAGTGGGACTATCGGTGTGGGTTAAAATTGAAGAACAACATGTGGAAGTAAGGACAAGTAAGATATGAGTCATCAAATAGCTGGCACCGGTTATGAACATGTGACTGGTGCTGAATAAGTTTCGAAGGCACTGGAATTAGGAATAAAGATTTGAGAGGAAGATATCGGTTGGAAAAGAAAACATTCAATGAGCAACCTTACAATGAATCTTTGCATTTATACTCAACCGTTATGCAGTCATCAAGAGGGATTTTATTCACATTAAAGAAGAGGTTGATTTGAGGATCTTGTCTACCCGAATTGAGCTATAAATAGAAGAATTTATATTCATTGTAGGACACGAAAAAAATCTATACGTAAAAAGGCAAAATCTGCTCTTATTCTATTAACAATGTACTTTCTTTATGTTCTACATATTGTTCCTATTCTTGCTTCCGGAGAAGCTTATCTCACAGTCAAACTTGTATTTTCTTCAAGTTTATTTAATCAATTTATTTCTGTTCTTAGTTATTTTATATCCTTGGATCAAATTAATTAATGTGTCTATAAATCACGTTACAAATTCAACTGTACCATTTTACGGGTAAACAATAAATGTTTAGTAGAATAATTATTGGTGAATAATAATATAAATATTGTTATGCAACATGAATAATAATACAATAAAATAATACTTTGTCTTTAGATACTTTTATTCAAGTATTACTAAAGACACATTCTTATTTTATATTATATAATTTCATAAAATGTGAAGGGGAGATGGCGCATGTGTTAGGACCGAAATAATCAGGTGTCATGTGGGAGCTAGTAAAGTAAACCTTGGATGACGATAAATCCAACAACAAAAGAAAAAGTTACCAAAAGAGACACAAATATTTAACGTAGTTCGGTCAATAGACCTACGTCCACGACGGAGATGAGCAATCCACTATATACAAGATAGTAGAAAATATCGAGAGAACAACCTCACGAAGAGGCAAATACAAGTGACACACTAACACTTGTCCCGTAAAGTTCTACCCCTAAACACAACTCTCAAACCCCATATGACTACATTGTGGATGTTACTGAATGAGAATGAAGGATCCACAATTTTATAGAAGTCCAAACCTTTTCCTACAAGAAAAAGGACTAGCCAAACATGGAAGAATTATAATTTTTTTCTACAAAAAGAAAAATCCAATTATGGTAAATATATTGTCTTTTCCTTCAAGAAATAAGAAAACCAAATATGGTAAGAAAATCAGGACAACCTCTAATAATTCTCCCCCTTGGTCCGAATTTTCTGACAAAATAAATCTGATCCGCGTTCTTCACATAATCTTCAACATGTCGCATCTCCAAATCTCCACCACAAAGTTTGTCTCAACGTGAGTAGCACTCCGGTCAAACTTCTCAAATAAAAATCTTGATTATCGTCAAACAGGTTGCGGCTAGAACTAAATCCGCCAAGATGAACATGTCTTGAACTACGCTCTGATACCACTTGTTAGGACCGAAATAATCAGGTGTCATGCGGGAGCTAGTAAAGCAAACCTTGAACGACGATAAATCCAACAACAAAAGAGAAATCTACCAAAAGAGACACAAACATTTAACGTGGTTCGCCTACGTCCACGGCGGAGATGAGCAATCCACTATATACAAGAGAGTAGAAAATATCGAGAGAACAACCTCACGAAGAAGCAACCACAAGTGACACACTAACACTTGTCCCGTAAAGATCCCCCTAAACACGACTCTCAAACCCCATATGGCTACATTGTGGATGCTACTGAATGAGAATGAAGGATCCTCAATTTATAGAAGTCCAAACATTTTCCTACAAGAAAAAGGACTAGAAACATAAAAGAATTATAATTTTCTTCTACAAAAAGAAAAACTCAATATTGTCCTTTCTTTCAAGAAATAGGAAAACCAAATATAATAAAAAAATCAAGACAACCCCTAACCGCATGAGGTGACGACTTGAGGTCTCAGAAGTAGAAAAGATAAAGAAAGAAAAAGGAAATAGAATAAAATTCTCAAATGAAAAGAGGAATATTAATAAATAATTCACAACACGACAATCCTGGACTTCTTGCATTATCCTTGCATAAACAATTCATATTTTATTAATCCTTATACCATTAATCTGTATGTTACTAATACTTGTATAACTTGTCTTCCAACCAAATGCTCCATTAAAATTTATCTTTCTTTTGCAATTAGCCGATTTGGTTAATTTAATTGTAAAAAGAATATAAGTCACAAATTAAAATAAGAAACATATACTACTAATTAACTATAATAATGTTAAAGACCAATATAGCACATAGGCAGTTAAAGTCATTTTCCACCAATTGCAGTCAGTAATGTGCGTAGTGTGCGCGCATGTATTAATATATAAATACTGTGTTTTTGACTTCCCTATGTTGGTTCCCATGGGAGAGGAAGAGTAGAACTTCCTCTCTTCTTTTCTTATATTTTGGCATTGAGAGGTAGCTCTGAAAATCACGTAAAATAATTCCAAGAATATACAATACTACTAGTCTACTGAGTACTACACACAAAGGAGAGAGGATACGGGGGTAGTTAATGGGTGGATTGTCTACCTGTTCACGCTTCCTCTCTCTAAAAAGAGATGAGATATTTCTTCTGGTTGTTGAGTTTTTTTTTGTCGATTCCAATTATATAGTAGTATTTACTTTATCTGTTTGAGAAAATTATGATCCACCATTAGATACTGACGAGGAATGAACAAAGATTACTAGTAAGTATATCACAAGTAGTGATACAGATCATTGCTGTAAATTAAGAAGAAGGAGGGACTTGTCAAAAAAGATGGGGGGATGTGTGTCAAGGCCGAATAGTTGTATAGGAGGTAAATTGGGAGCTTCCAAGAAGAAGAAACTTAGGAGGAGAAGCGGTGCCGGCTCGAGGGTTAGACTACTAAAACAGCTGCTTTGGACCTCATAATTTTTGGGGCTCCAAATTGTTTTAATAGGTTATATATTAATTTATTTTTAAAAGAATATTTAGTGCTTTAAATGAGAAAGTATAAATTTTCGTAGTAAAAAAGTAGGATTAAATTGTTGATCATAAATTAAGAAAAAATATCTTTTTGGGAATCACTCTCTAGACCATAAATTGAGAAAGGATTCGATTATTAATTCATAACTCAAAATAGGTTAAAACTTTAGTACAATCTCACAACGTGTATATCTCAAGAGAAATTAAATGGATTAGATAAAATTATTAATAACTTTGCATATGAAAAACTAGAAATACAAAATTTAAATGAAATTATATATAAATTTTTTCTTTTATATAAAAAAAATGTCTCTCTTTGAATTTTTGCTTTAGGCCTCCATATTTATTGAGCCGCCATGAGGAGAAGAAGAAGAAAAGCCAAATCAAGGGTATCTTTTAATTTGTATGTAGGGTCGTCGCTTGGCAAAATTGATTGAGTCTTTCCCTTTGGATAACTTCTCTCTATACAGTCGAAATAGATTTCGGCCTTCCTACGTTCGATCGAGTTCGAATAATAAGCAACCAGAGTAGGGTTTCAGGATGAGTTTCGAAGATAGTACAAACGAGCTTCGAGTCCGAAGGCTGATCGAGGAGTCGGCTCGATACTTTTATCGAGCTACGTGGCCAAATCGATCTGCAAGGCATTGCTTCGAGGTCGGAAATGCGCTACGCCCACCCCGAAGGTCGAACTTAAGCCAAAACCGATGGCTCGACCCAATAACGAGTTCGAGCCAGTATCGAGCTCACAGACAAGAGCCTTTACAACCACACTAAGGGAGAGAATCTTGGCGTGAATCGAGAGAGAGACAATTCATCATGGGTCCTCCACTATATGATTTATTTTATTATAAACAAAGTAGGATCCCTCTATTATAAAAGGGGAAATTCTTGTAAGCAAAAAAGGATCGGAGGCACTGTAACAAAAGATCATCTCTCATATTGAAACATATCTCCTTGTGCTTGTTCTATTTTACCTTATTCATTCTTTTGCTCACTATTCCCATTCGCATAGTCAAGAATACACATATTTCTATTTCTCTATACGATTTGTATCAAATTGTATAACATATCCTTAGAACCATACACAAATTTAACGTTGTGAGCACCTCATTTTTGACTATATTTGAATTTTTATCACCTTCTACTATGTAAATATTTTCAGAATTTAATATATATTTTTTAGCTTTGTTACACTTATATATATATA
Source organism: Nicotiana otophora (assembly GCA_000715115.1). NCBI lineage: Eukaryota > Viridiplantae > Streptophyta > Magnoliopsida > Solanales > Solanaceae > Nicotiana > Nicotiana otophora. The sequence goes on along the minus strand of AWOL01S0036966.1, from coordinate 24,595 downwards.
TATATATATATATAGGAAAATTATTAATAATTTAAAAGGTCAATTATTACTATTAGTATTATTTTTATTATTATGTTTATCTTTATTTTTAAATAAAATGAATTAAAAACCGAAACTAAATAAAAATTAATTATTATTATTATTATTTTAAAACATATTTCGGATGGGAATTAAAAAATAGGAAAAGTAGAAATATAAAATTAAAAAGTAAAAGTAAAAGTAGGTAGAAATTATTTAATAAAAAAAGTAAAAGAAAGTGGAAAATTAAAAAACTAAAAGTAAAATAATGTGGAAATTTAAAAAATAAAAAGTAAGTGGGAAATAAAAAAAGAAAAGTAAAATAAATGGGAAATAAAAAAAAAGTAAAAAAGTGGAATTTTAAATATATTAAAAGTAAAAAAAGTAAGAAATTAAAAAATAAAAGTAAAGAAAAGTGGGGAATTATGTTTTAAAAAAAAATAAGAAAATTGAGAAGTGGAAATTCTTTTTAATTAAAAATAAAAAAATAAATAAAAAATAAAAAATAAAAATCTGAAAATTTCGAAAAATAATTCTATAAATAGAAGAGAAATGTGATGAAAAAGAGAGAGAGAGAGAGAAAGGAAAAAATAGGGAGGAAGGAATTGAGAAAAATTTATTTTCTTCTTCTAGGATAAGGAAATTTCTACTCGTGTCATTCTTTCTTCGGCTTTCTTTCGAAAAATCCAGCAGCTTCACCACCCCAAAACCACC
>AWOL01S0036954.1:10257-24330 GCA_000715115.1 Nicotiana otophora | reverse complement strand
CAACATTGTGCCGGTTCCAAATATAGATGGGAAAGTTAGAGTATGTGTCGATTACAGAGATCTAAATAGAGCAAGTCATAAGGATGACTTCCCGCTACCTAACATACACATACTGATTGACAACTGCACCAAGAATGTACTCCAATCCTTTGTGGATTGCTTCGCATGATACCATCAGATTTGGATGGATGAAGAGGATGCCGAAAAGACTGTACTCCTATCCTTTGTGGGGAATATATTGTTACAAAGTGATGTCGTCTCTTTTGAAAAATGTTGGGGCCACCTAGATGAGGGCCATGACGACTATCTTCCATGACAAATAAATAGAGGTGTACATGGATGGTGTTATTATTAAATCTAAAAAGAGTTCGGATCACATAGAAAATCTGAAGACATTTTTCGATTGACTTTGAAAATACAACTTGAAGTTGAACCCTGCAAAATGTGTTTGGTGTCCCCGCTAGAAAATAGTTAGGTTTCATAGTAAGCCACCGAGGTATTTTGCTACACCCATCAAAAACCAATGCTATCCATGACTTGCCACTGCCAAACAATAAGAAATATGTGATGAGTTTTCTAGGGCGCCTCAACTATATCAGCCGTTCTATAGCACAATCAATGGTGATGTGTGAGCCAATCTTAAAAATGCCGTGGAAAGATGCTATAACAAGCTGGACTGAAGAATGCCAGAAAGCCTTCGTTAAAATCAAGGAGTATTTATCTAAACCGCCCATGTTGGTCCCACCAGAACAAGGAAGACCTATGCTGCTTTATCTGCCTGTGTTGGATGGGGCCTCTGGTTGCGTTCTAGGACAACATGATAAAATTGGATGGAAGGAGCAAGCGATATATTATCTGAGCAAGAAGTTCATACCTTACAAAGCACGGTACTCTTTGGACAACTACAAGCAATGGCAAGAAAAGCTACCATTTGCTTTTCTCGGGTATCGCACTACCATTCGCACGTCAACCGGGGCAACTCCCTACTTACTGGTTCCGAAGTCATTATCCCTACCGAAGTGGAGATTCCTTCCTTAATAATCATATAAGAAGCTAAGCTCAGCGATGCAGAATTGGTATGAAACTTGTATGAACAACTTTCTCTCATTGATGGTAAAAGAATGAACGCAGTGTGTCATAGTCAACTCTACCAGAATAGAATGCCACGAGCTTTTAATAAAAAGGTTAGGGTGAGGCAATTCACACCGGGGCATTTAGTGTTGAAATAAATCTTCCCATATTAGGATGAAGCAAAAGGGAAATTCTCATCCAATTGGGAAGGCCCTTACATGGTCCACCGAGTACTAATAGGAGGAGCACTTATACTCCCAGTGATGGATGGAGATATTTGGCCAAAACCTATTAATTCGGACGCAGTCAAGAGATACTATGTGTAAGACTATGTTTGAACTTTCTATTTGATGTAACCTGAACTACGCTTGACCCGATTACCGTTTAACAGGGGATACGTAGGCAGCCCTGTGGGTTTGGTCACATCATAATAAATTATTCATTCCCTCTATGGTCAGAAACGGGGGCAAGATCTCGCGTTTGCCCGATCTCGTCGTATTTAGAATCGCTAAGGAATGTATCGCCAGAAGTATGCATTTAAACTAGGGCAGAACGTTGAGGGGAATCCTCAAAATTCTGAGTTAAGGAGGTTGCAATGTCTCAAAAGCGTGTCACAATCATCAATTCGACAAAGTTATTCGCTTTCATGCATTATCACATATTTCAAACAACTACATTTTTCTATAAACAATTTATCACAAATGCATGTTTTTCGAAATTTCAATTTTTTTATATAGTAGCCAAACATTACCCGAGGTGACACAAATAGGACCTCAAGACAAGAGCAAAGGCAAAGCAATAAAGTGAGAGCACGAACCAACTTCCCCCCCTCGGAACTCACAATTGTCCTTTCGATACAAGTATAATGGATTTAACAAGAACATCCGCAAATATGTACACACAACAAGATCATTATCTTCACACCGACAAAAGTCGCCAAACGCAAACACATCAAGCTAAGAAATATCGTTCACTCTCGCATTTAATCATTCTTGCATAGGCATAAGCATTGCCCTCATCACCGCATAAAGCTAAACATTGTTTTTCCTTGCATGAGACTAAGCACTGTCGCCCTTCCTTGCATGAGGCTAAGCACTTCCTCCATTATTTCATAAGGATAAACATTGCATATCCTTGAATGAGACTAAGCACTGTCTCCATTCCTTACATGAGGCTAAGCACTGCCTCCATTATTGCATGAGACTAAAAACTGTCCTTCATACTGAACTGTTGCATAAGGCTAAGGATCGCCTTTCTTGCATGAGAATAAGGGCTGTCTCCATTCTCCGCATGAGACTAAGCACTTCCTCCATTATTGCATAAGGCTAAGCATTTCCTTTCCTGCATGAGACTAAGCATTGTCTCTGCTCCTTGCATAGGGCTAAACACTGCCCTCACCATAGCACGAGGCTAAGAATTGCCTCCATTATTGCACAAGGCTAAGCATTGCCTTTCCTTGCATGAGACTAAGCATTGTCTCTGCTCCTTGCATAGGGCTAAACACTGCCCTCACCATAGCACGAGGCTAAGAATTGCCTCCATTATTGCACAAGGCTAAGCATTGCCTTTCCTTGCATGAGACTAAGCATTGTCTCTGCTCCTTGCATAGGGCTAAACACTGCCCTCACCATAGCACGAGGCTAAGAATTGCCTCCATTATTGCACAAGGCTAAGCATTGCCTTTCCTTGCATGAGACTAAGCATTGTCTCTGCTCCTTGCATAGGGCTAAACACTGCCCTCACCATAGCACGAGGCTAAGAATTGCCTCCATTATTGCACAAGGCTAAGCATTGCCTTTCCTTGCATGAGACTAAGCATTGTCTCTGCTCCTTGCATAGGGCTAAACACTGCCCTCACCATAGCACGAGGCTAAGAATTGCCTCCATTATTGCACAAGGCTAAGCATTGCCTTTCCTTGCATGAGACTAAGCATTGTCTCTGCTCCTTGCATAGGGCTAAACACTGCCCTCACCATAGCACGAGGCTAAGAATTGCCTCCATTATTGCACAAGGCTAAGCATTGCCTTTCCTTGCATGAGACTAAGCATTGTCTCTGCTCCTTGCATAGGGCTAAACACTGCCCTCACCATAGCACGAGGCTAAGAATTGCCTCCATTATTGCACAAGGCTAAGCATTGCCTTTCCTTGCATGAGACTAAGCATTGTCTCTGCTCCTTGCATAGGGCTAAACACTGCCCTCACCATAGCACGAGGCTAAGAATTGCCTCCATTATTGCACAAGGCTAAGCATTGCCTTTCCTTGCATGAGACTAAGCATTGTCTCTGCTCCTTGCATAGGGCTAAACACTGCCCTCACCATAGCACGAGGCTAAGAATTGCCTCCATTATTGCACAAGGCTAAGCATTGCCTTTCCTTGCATGAGACTAAGCATTGTCTCTGCTCCTTGCATAGGGCTAAACACTGCCCTCACCATAGCACGAGGCTAAGAATTGCCTCCATTATTGCACAAGGCTAAGCATTGCCTTTCCTTGCATGAGACTAAGCATTGTCTCTGCTCCTTGCATAGGGCTAAACACTGCCCTCACCATAGCACGAGGCTAAGAATTGCCTCCATTATTGCACAAGGCTAAGCATTGCCTTTCCTTGCATGAGACTAAGCATTGTCTCTGCTCCTTGCATAGGGCTAAACACTGCCCTCACCATAGCACGAGGCTAAGAATTGCCTCCATTATTGCACAAGGCTAAGCATTGCCTTTCCTTGCATGAGACTAAGCATTGTCTCTGCTCCTTGCATAGGGCTAAACACTGCCCTCACCATAGCACGAGGCTAAGAATTGCCTCCATTATTGCACAAGGCTAAGCATTGCCTTTCCTTGCATGAGACTAAGCATTGTCTCCACTCTTTGCATCTGGCTAGGCACTTCCCTCATTTCATACAAGACTAAGCCTTGTCTCGTCTCGTTCTCGCATATGACTAAGCATTACCTATTTCCTAAATCAAACGATCGACACGTTGTCCAAAGGAACCGTAGTCTGTGGGCACCATCCTCATAGCCCGAAGACATCATGCCATGGCCAAAGTATCTCTAAAAACTGCATATCATTATTCAAAGGTGTCATAGTCCAGAGGCAACATCCTAATGACTCGAGGACACAATTTAATGGCGAATCCCCTATCATACGCTTCACGTCCCAAGACGTCACAGTATAAGGGCATCATCCACATCGTCCAAAGACAACTCTCATGGTCCGAAGGGAATTTGCATCATGTTTAAATTTTTGCAATAACCCATATATATTCGCGTGTAGCGTGTTTTAATTTTTGCAAATAACTGGGGAGGTAACCGTTCTACAAAAAGGAGCGATTCTCGCACCGGTTTCTGTTTACAATGTTCACATCCTTTGATCACTTTAAACGTAACTGATAATCAATAATTGATTACCCTTTATTTTATAACCGTTCAAATATCTATCTTGTACAGCCGTAACATTCAATTTGCATTCATAGCCCACCTGAAATTATCTGTTACTCACGATACTATCACATCCAAAAGATCCTTTTTCGAAACACACGACCACTCTTAGAACAACTCCATCGGTTTCGTTCGTCGTTGGATCCAGAACTACACACGACCTGTTTTCCGTAACACCAGGGATATTAGGCAACTCAAGAACCAGGGTTCGACCCAATGTTTTTTTCAAAACACATCATTCCTCACTCACTTCGGACAAAATTGGTCATTATTTTCTTTACCCGACAACTCTTTCATCATTCTCGGGTAAAGAGGAGTAGCTGTTGTTACCCAACTTTGCCCTCATATTTTTATAAATGTCATATATGCTTTTAAAATATCATGTTTTCATCATTACTCAATTTAAAAGAGTCATATAAGAATTTTCCATAAATTGTTAAGCTTTAAAATTGATTTTCTTGCATTTAAATTATTTAAATATGTATTAATTACACCTTTAAATTATTGTTTTGAAGCCTTAATCATCCAAATTTATTATTTGCATCCACATATGTGTTTCATAATATTTTTACTTTATTTATATAACTACATTTGTATTTTTAGCTATTTACACAATATTTATAAATAATAGCCTATATTCTATAAATAGTTTAATTTATTATATTAGATATGCTAAAATAGCATTTTATATTTTTATAATTATGAGTTATTAATTTTAAGCATTTTATTCCATCAATAATAATTTATTGTTATGATTAGATGTTTTAATAATTTGGTTTTAATTAAGTTTATGTATTTTAAAATGTGGTCCAAATCATGCAATTTATAGACCAAATTAGCGGCCCAAACACCCACACCTTAGCCCAATAATCCCCAAAGCCAAATCTAAATGACCCCTGTGACTAACCCGGTCACGACCCACTTTAAACGACTCGCCCCGCCTATTCTTTAATCCAGACCATTGATCTCTCAATATCAACGGTCCACGACAACCCCACCTTTTTAATTACAGCTGCCCCAAAACTTCTCCCCATTCTTCAGGGACAACCACCTTTGAACCCTCTCTACTCCCTTCTCCTCTCAAATTCTAATAGTCTCGCATATTATTTGAGACTCCTAGGATGAATTTCAATCCCTGTCTTGTTTACTCTTCTTTACACGATGCCTGCTTACTTGACTTGCCTGAAGATCAACCTCTTCTCATCTTAATACTTACTTATTGATAAACTGAGCTTGTTTGCATGTCCCGTATGTTAAGCTCTACAAAATAGTTTTTCTCATTAGGTTATTATGTTGAAGTTTCCACTTTAAGTCTATATCTCGCTAGTCTTGCCCATAACACTATTAGAATTCCATGTTCAAACCCCTGCTTAAGGTTCCTTATGATGGTGTTTTGACCAAGCTTTGTTCTGGAATTTTATTTGAAATAGCCTTATTGCCCTTAAACTTTGTTTCTAGAGTTACAACCACAAACCTTGATGTGTAAGTGTTTATATGACCCTATCTATAAGTCTTAGTTAGAGGTGTTGTTGGTCACATCTTAAGGACTGAGTGTTTTAATTTTCAGAGTTATTCAATTAACTATGTGTGTAGTGTCATATGTATAGACAAGCTTAACATCCTTTGGGTAAGAAATTATTCATCTGGGCCTAGTATGCTACGCCTTCTTTGGAATTTGAAGAATGAAGAACACTGTTTGCAATTGGAGTCTGGGCCTGCAGTCCACATGGAATTCTAAACCTATCTGAAGGCCCAATTATTACTGGGTTATTATGTATTCATATTTGTACCTGTAATTATTCAATAGGGTCTATAATAATTTGTAAACAAATGATGCGGAGATTAGTGAAAAGGGTTGGGCTCTCCTAATTCTCGCATAAACGGGTAGAGAACATGTCTATAGGACCCACCTACTTTGTTTGACATGCTTTATTTCTGTACACACATAGAAACCATGCCTATAAGAAATCACACACTCCACTTAACTTGCTTAATACTTGTACATTATTCAAAAGCATGATTCTTTGACTAAATATTTTACCTGCTCTCATGTATACTTCTATAAGATTATTAGATAGCATGCCTATAGGGTTGTAATCATACATACCTTTATAAACGCTCATCTAGATACATGACTATAGGGTCTTAACTAATTAATTAATCGGCTGCTTCTATTGTTTTATAATACTGCCACCTAGATAGCATGCCTATAGGATAAGTTCGACAAAATCGAGTTCAAATACCAACCATTAGAAATCTTGTCTATATGATATCGTTACATGCCTAGAAAGCATGTCTATAGAATCAAATGTTGGTAATGCCATGTTTTCTAATAGATCTCACTGCCCGTTGTGCAAACAAGTTAGAAATCATGTCTATAGGTTTTACAACACACATAATCTGCAAATTAGTTAATTTGGAACAACAGCACTGCCTGTACGACTTGAAATTAGAATCGTATAGAAATCATGCCCATAGGACTTAATGACTCAAATACGTCTTAGTCCTGAAATGGTCTACTGTGTAGCCTAGAACTTGTTTGCTTGCTTTGTTGCTACATGCGGGGGTTAACACGAGCCTCTCTTTGCTATTATCTGCAGTCCTACTTGTTTTGACTTTGCGATTAGTTTTATGATTTTGAACGACCTAGGTGAAGTCTATTACCACCCAAATAGAGTTCCAAATCCTGGACCCTAGGCATGGGACGGGTAATGCACACCTAGGACATGATTTAGAATCCAATTAGAGCTTCTTTAATTAACAACTTCAACATAGTAATTGTGTAGCAGGAGATGATAGTCTGTGCCTGTTGAATAATATGAGCAACCCCTACCTTAAGGGAGTTGCGAAGTATTATTTATGTTGCATGGGGTGATCTTTTCGGCTAAAAACCTTAGGACCCCCTTTCTTTATATACTGGTTATCTACACTTAGTTATTTAACATAGACCAATGTAGTTGTGTCCTTGTAATCATTAAGGATTTGTACCAATTCTCACATGTTAAGATAAGATTCTTCAACTTCTATATTTCCCTTTATTTGTTTATCACCTAGACTAATCACATAATCCACATAGTTCAAAATTCGGCTGGGACCCATAGTTGTGGACCTCGAAGAGTGCCTAACACCTTCTCTTCGAAGTAACTTGAGCCCTTACCCAATCTTTGATGACATGGACTAGTCAAACAGAGTTATTCACCAATAGGTGCCCTAACGCACCTTAAAACTTGTTAGGTGGTGAATCTTCTCTTTTAATGCCTCCTTTAAAAATGTTATCACACGTTAAAGCCCGTTTTTGCGAGAAAACGGGGCGCGACACCTAAGCACCCCGGCCACACCCAAACTTTGAAAAAAGAAACCCCAAAAACTACACCCCGATTGCTGAACCCTTAGCCTAGTTGTTTGAAAGGCTGAGGTGAGCCAGTTTGATATATCTAGTCAAAGGGAGAAGTCCCGACCAACCTTCCAAATACTCTAATGCAACCAAGCGGTGTGCCTATCATTCAAGTGTACCTAGACATGATACCCAGGACTACTTCAGGCTGAAGACTGAGATTGAGTCGTTGATCAAGAATGGAGCCATCCAATGTACCCTGGCTCCATTGAATATGAATCATAACCCATCGCCGAACCATACAAATCAAGGAGCTAACATGATCGCTTTGTATGAAGCTTATGATCTGAAAGGGACCATTGTCATAATTGGGAATGTCAAGACTGCAAGAGTTTAACCCTGAACGACTTTATTTATTACTGTACAGTTGAAACCTCCACTGATGGTCCTGACGTACCAATAACAGTCCACGGCTGCCATGAGGAATGAGGAGAGTCGAGAATACAAGACAGTTCCACGAACGTATCGGTAGAAAGGAAAAGGAAATATGAAAGATTCCACAGATGCTCACGAGATGACCATGTCAGAAAGGTGGTATGCTCTGGAGAAGCTAAACCGAGGAAATGCAAGTAACGGATTAAGAGGAGAAACATAACATATATTGAGGTGGCATATATTTGGAGGTAGATTCCAGTTAAGGAGTACTCTGTGGAGAACAACTGAAGAAAACCCTTGCACACATATCGATCATGGATTTGCTTATGAGTTTTGACAGTCATAAAGATGCTTTGATGAATGTGTTATATGGTGTATGTGTGCCGAGCAACACTACTAGCGAGGCATTGGCAGAAACCATTGAAAATATGGTCGAGGCAAACATGATTTCCTTTTGAAGACGAGCTTCCCGTAGAAGGTGTAGATCATAATATAGGCCTGCATATCATAGTCAAGTGTGGGGATAAGGTGGTGTCTCGAATGCTGGTAGACGAAGGATGCAGAGTGAAAATTTGCTCGTTCTTTACTCTATGAGAATTGGGTATCCATTAGAGAGAGGTGGATGAAAGACATGTCAGAGTGAGAGCTTACGATGGGTCACAGAAGGACGTCATTTGAGAGATCTACTTAGCCCTGCAAATTGGACTAGTTGAATTCCAATACTCTTTCAAGTAATGGACATATCATCTTCATATAACCTGTTGCTGGGAAGGCCCTGGATACATATGGCAGGGGCACTTCCGTCCACTCTCCATCAATATATGAAGTTCGAGTGGGATTGCCAAGAGATTGTAATTCACGATTAATAAAGCCAGTCAACTTAGCTAGAAAATGCAATTCCATTCATACAAGGATTGGATGGGGTCGCCTTTCATGCGGTTGAGATCGTGTAGACCATGGAGATAGAGAAAACTTGGCAGAATCTGGGTATGCAGCCTCTATACAGATAGAAGATGGCAATGAGAGAAATGATGAAGTACAGGAACCGACCAGGGACCAGGCTAGGGGCCCGATCATATGGGATAACAGAGTCGATTGATCCAAAATGACAGAAGGGTACTGTGGGTTTGGGGTATCAACCTACACTTAGTAAGATATACATCAGTAACTTTAGGAAGAAGGCTTTTGTGCCAGAGTGTATTCCGGGTCCGGATTAGAGCTCAGCACCATAGGATGACATCATTGATGGAATAGGATGACTGTTCATGAGAATGATCGAGGAATGCCATGACACCGACCATTCGAGATGTCGTGCAAGGAGAGGTCTTGCTGAATTGAACTGCCAACCCATCTCTGGTTCGCTGGGAGTATTGGTAGTGTGGAATTGTAGTAATTATGAAAAAAATGCACGGTCAATTAAGGATTGAACTGTGCCTGCACTATTTTGTCAATTGCCTCGAACGCTCAGACGTTCCTTTAAAGTCACTACAAATTCATCTTTTGTTTTTGTTTGTACTTAGTTTTTCTTTTCAATACTCAAATCGATAAAAACTCGCGTTCCGCGATCATGACATATAACGAAACCCTCGAGAAAAAAGATCCAGACTACGAGGAATACAAATAAAGCATGATGTCTGAAAATTTCAAAAAGGAGATCGACCAACTAGAAAGCTAGAAAAAGACAAACCTTGAACAAACAGAAGTAGTCAACTTGGGAAGCGAAGACAATGTGAAAGAAACTCGAATCAGCATTCATTTAGAAGTAGAATAGAGAGAAGAATTGGAATAGCTCCTCTGACAATACATCGATGTGTTCGCATGTTCATATGATGACTTGCCTAGATTAAGCACCGGCATTGTCTCACATCGACTGCCCACCGATCCTGCCATCTCACCATGACAATGATAGTATAATAATAAGAATGACACGGCATCACCCTTCGTGCTTTTACACTCAAAAATGATACGGCAATACCCTTCGTACTTTTACAGTCTTTCTCGCCATGACAATGATAATATAAATAATAAAAATGGCATGACATCACCCTTCGTGCTTTTACACTAAAACATGACACAACAACACCCTTCGTGCTCTTACACTCTTTCTCACCATATTCAATAATAATTCAATCAATAAACATTTCATGAATAATGATCGAATAATCAATAATAAACTTAAGCAGGAATATCTTAATTAAATACGCAATTATATTCAAAATGCAATAAATTCCTCCAGCATGCTTTGACTCAACCATAACGCATAAGTACTCGTCACCTTGCATATAGGTTGTACCCGCACATTAAATATCATAGCAAATAGACAAATAAATCCTACTCCCTCAAGTCAAGGTTAACCACGGCACTTATCTCGCTTTGCAACCAAATTCATGATTCCAATAAACCTTTGCCTCGCAAATTCGTGTCCAAAATCCTCAAAACTAGTCATAAACAATTCAATATACTCAATACAAATTGTAGGAAATAATTCCATATGAATTTACTAATTTTTTGGATTAAAATCCAAAATTCATCTCAAAACTCAACAGTGGGGCCCACATCTCGAATCTCGGAAAACATTTGAAATCCTAACACCCCTTCCGAGACGCGTCCATCCATATACAAATTATCAAATTCTGATGTCAAATGGACCTTCAAATTTTAAATTTTTTGTTTTTTGGAAAGTTTTACAAAAATTCAAATTTCTTCCATCTAAATCCAAAATAAATGATGAATATAGACATGGATTTATGAAATATAATCTCCTTTGGTTATAGAACAATTGCCCAATTCAAAATCGTGAAAAATCCCTTTGCAATCGCCCAAATCCGAGACTCGAAACTAATAAATGAGTAACAATGGTTAACTTCCGATTTTATGGGTTTTGTCCATGTTTTTTCTGATCTGCGGACACTTAACCGCATCTGCAGTTCCCCTTTTGTGGAAATTGGGGGTCGCTTCTATGGGCTGGCTCACATTTGCGGACAATAGTCTGCTTCTACGCAAGGCTGCCCCTTCCCCCTTTTCCCGCTTCTGCGATGCGTGGGCCGCTTCTGTGGTCGCGTATCTATGACACCCCGTCCTCTTTTGCGGACTGTCCGCTTCTGCGAGGCATGGCTCACTTCTGCGAGCTTGCATCTGCGGTCTAAAATTACATCAAACAAAGCTAAAACCATGAATCATATCCTAATTCAAGCTTAAGGAAATTAGGAATTTGTACTTCTATATTCGATGTTGAAACCTATCAAATCAAGTCTGATTGACCTCAAATTGTGTACACAAGTCATAAACGACATAACGGACCAATTTAAATTTATAGAATTAGGATTCCGATATCAAGAAGTCAAATACATGGTCAAACTTTGGAAATCCTTAGCCTTTAAATTTCTAGTTTCCGTTAAATAGCGATAATTTGAGCTAGGGACCTCCGAATTCAATTCCGGGCATACACCCATGTCAAAAATAATGATACGGACCTACCAGAGCTGTACTCATTCGTCATTGTGTTTATTGACGACATCCTTGTATACTCTCAGAGCCGAGAGGTTCATAAGTAGCATTTGAGGATTGTGCTTCAAACCTCGAAAGAAAAGAAGTTCTATGCAAACTTTTCAAGTTGACAATTCTGGCTTGATTTGGTGGCATTTTTGGGTCATGTGGTGTCGAGTAAGGGATCAAGGTAGATTCAAAGAATATTGAAGCAATGTAGAGTTTGCCCAGACCGTTTTCAACCATTGAGATCTAGAGTTTTCTTGGTTCGGCATGCTATTAGCGTTATTTCGTAGAGGGTTTCTCATCTAGTGCTGTACCTATGACCTGATTGACCCAGAAGGGTGCTCCATTCAGATGGATAGAGGAGTGTTGGAGAGCTTTCAAAAGCTCAAGACTGCTCTAACTACAGCCCCCGTGTTGGTATTGCCTACGGGTTCAGGGTCTTACACTTTGTATTGTGATGTGTCATGTGTTTGCCTCGGCGCGGTGTTGTTTCAAGATTGTAGGGTGATTGCCTATGCGTCTAGACAGATGTAGGTTCATGATAAGAATTATCCTTTCCACGACTTAGAATTAGCAGCAATTGTTCATGCCTTGAAGATTTGGCGGCACTATTTGTATGGTGTCCCTTGTGAGGTCTATATCGATCACCAGAGTCTACATCATTTGTTCAAATAGAAGGATCTTAACTTGCAGCAGCGGAGATGATTAGAGCTGCCTAAGGACTATGATATCACCATTCTATATCATCCTAGGAAGGCCAATGTGGTGTCCGATGCCTTGAGTCAAAAGGCGTAGAGATTGGGCAGTGTAGCAAATCTATCGGCAACGGAGAGGCCATTAGAATTGAAGGTTCAGGCCTTGGCCAACCAATTTGTTAGGTTGGATGTTTTAAATATGAGTCGTGTTCTTTCTTGCATGGTTTCTTGGTCTTCTCTATATGATCGTATTAGAGAGCGTCATTGTGACGACACCCATTTGCTTGTCCTCAAGGACACGGTCACGACGATTCCAAGAAGGTTACTATTGAGGATTACGGTGTATTATGGATGTTGGGCGGGCTATGTGTGCCCTATGTTGATGGCTTGCATGAGTTGATACTGTAGGAGGCCCACAGTTCGCAGTGCTCCATTCATCCGGGTTCCGCTAAGATGTTTCAGGACTTGAGGCAGCACTGTTGGTGGAGGAGGATGATGAATGACATAGTGGAGTATGTAACTCAGTGTCTAAATTTTTAGCAGGTGAAGTTTGAGCATCAACGGCTAGGTAGGTTGCTTCAGAGATGTGAGATTCCCGAATGGAAATGGGAGCGAGTTACCATGGATATCGTTGTTTGGATCCCATGGACTGAAAAGACACTTGCTGCAGTATGGGTGATTGTGGATAGGAGCCAAGTTGGCTCATTTCATTCCAGTGGTACTTTTAGGTCAGCTGGCTCAGGTCTATATTCGCGAGATTGTCCGACTTCATGGCATGCCGGTATCCATCATCTCTGACCGGGGTACGCATTTTACATCGCGCTTTTGGAAAGTCATACAGCGTGAGTTGGGCACACGGGTTGAGTTGAGAACAACATTCTACTCTCAAATGGATGGACAGTTCCAGCGCAATAATGATGAGTGGTGAATTTATTATTTATTTTAGTCTCTTTTCTTTAGTTTCTGTATTCGTTAATAATGATATGAGGTTGTTTATGGGGTGTATTACTAGATTTACAAGTAAATGATGCCATGAAAAGTGTTGAATTCAAGTGAAGTAGAATTGAGCAAAAAAGTGTAAAAAAAGTGCAAATTCGTTCAGCAATTCCGCATTTGCAGAACACTGTGCGCTTATGCGACCTCGCATTTGCGTGGACAAGGCCGCATCTCCGGAATTCAAGCAACCTTCACTGGGATCGCATAGCAAGTGAGGAAACGCATATGCGGTTGTGTTTCTACGTTTAATGTCCGCATCTAGAGCTTAATGTCCGCATCCAAAACAAGCGATGATTCGCCCCGATTTTGCACATTAACCCCTCCTTCACTAGAGCCCATAAGACGAACCCCCATACTAGCTAACCGAAGAACTTCCTTGGGGCCTTAGGTGAAATTTTACGAGGCCTTACATGATGTAAGCTATGTGGATATGATCTAGACGATTTCTCTGAATGGATAGATGGAATAATGTTTGACCATGACTGGATTGTGCACAATGACATCTAAGCAAGAAATTTGTGGTGGTTCAAAGATCATTTCACAAGTCAGTGCCCATGAAATATTGAATGTTCCTATTAATAATGCCTTGAGGATCCAACAGAATACTACCAGGT
>AWOL01S0036951.1:0-22254 GCA_000715115.1 Nicotiana otophora | reverse complement strand
TATATATATATAAACTTAGTATGATGAATTTTCTCCTAGGATCAAAGTCTTAGTCTGATGAAATTTTCTCCTAAGATAAGAAAACCTAGTCTAATGAATCTTTCTCCTTGGATAGAAATCTTAGTGTGATGAAACTTTCTCCTAAGATATATAAAAAAGAAAAAAACCTAGTCTGATGAATTTTCTCCTAGGATCGAAGTCTTAGTCTGATGAATGTTTCTCCTAAGATAAGGAAACCTAGTCTCATGAATATTTCTCAAAGGATAGAAATCTTAGTCTGATGAATCTTTCTCCTAAGATAACAAAAACAAATACCTAGTCTGATGAACTTTCTCCTAGGATTGACGTCTAGTCTAATGAATCTGTCTCATATGATAAGAAAACCTAATCTGGTGAATTTTCTCCTTGGATAAAAAACGAAAAACAAAAGGGGGCATTTTGTTTAAAAGAATGATTTTCTCAAAAAAATAAAATGAAAAGGATTTTTTGTTTCTCAAAAGAAAATGAAACCAAAACAAAATCGTTCTCGGTTTGTTTTAGCATAGGGTACACAATTCCTTAGTCTCCTTTTCCAATATAAGGGCTCCACTCTCTAGTTAATTTTATTTTACACATAGGATCTCCACTCCCTAGTCTCCTTTTTCAATATAGGGCCTCCACTCCCTAGTTGATTTTATTTTAGACATAGGGTCTCCACTCCTTAGTTGATTTTATTTCAGACATAGGGTCTCCACTCCCTAATTGATTTTATTTTATATATAGAGTCTCCACTCCCTAGTATCCTTTTCCAACATAGGGTCTCCACTCCCTAATTGATTTTATTTTAGACATAGGGTCTCCACTCCCTAATCTCCTTTCCAACATAGGGTATCCACTCCCTAGTTGATTTGATCTTAAATGCAGGGTACACCACTTCCTGATATCTTTGCCAATATAGGGTATACCATTCCCTGGCCATATATTTCTAACATAAGGTACACCAGTCCTTAGTTGAGACATCCTTTTGACAATAAAGAAACACCATCCAAAAAACAACAAAAACAAAAACAACAAAAAAATATTATCATGATCTTTTCGGGGTACACCATTCCCGACTTTTTATTACTTTCAATAATGAAGTAGTTTAGAGTTTTTCTTTTACAAATATCTCACAAAACTTTCCTAGTGAAAACTGGTGTAGAAATATTTGGTTCGTTTGCTTATTTTGGTGCTTGAGCAGGTTATACCTCGAGGCACATGGTTCGAGATGACCAAAAAGAAGTCTCAATCCAAAATAGAGAAATGAAAAGGAAAATAATTGAACTCAAAATACAGAAGCAAATGAAAGATGTCGACTGCTCAAGACATGGTTAAAGTCACGAGCATTGCAGTCCCCGTTTTTATCAGAAGAGCCTGTAGAGGAATGAACTAGCACCTGCAGCTAGCAAGCATCAAGGTTCCAATCAAAAGTCTTCATGAAGATGTCACTACCCAAAATCTCACATGTCGTGATGGCTCCTATCTCAATACTAGGCAAGACAAAAATCTCAATAAACCACCATTTCTTTTAAATTTGAAAACAAAATAATTAAATTCAATGGGAGAAATCTCACAATTTCAAATATAACACTCCCAAAATCCGGTGTCACTGAGTACATAAGCATCTAATATGAATACAATGTTTGACTGATAAAAACTACTGTCTGAAAGTATAGAACAGTACAATAACTAAAGGAAAGAGAGACAAGGTCAGCGGCCAAGCAGCTACCTTGACAGTCTCCAACTGATAGTACTCTGAAATCTAACGATTTTCGTGTCCGAAAGCACTTGGATCTGCACACGAGGTGCAAAGTGTAGTATGAGTACAACCAACTCATTAAGTAACAAGACTAACATCTGGGCTAAAAGCAATGACAAGCTACGCATATACAATCCAGTATAAATAATGGTACAAAACGTAGACATGCTTCCAAATTTATCAGTTAAACTCAGTACAAGTGAAATAGATCAATATTGCATGATATGAAGAATATGACATCTCAGTAAAAAACCTCATGTAAATGCCAGTCACAAATTATCCGGTCACTCGGTACTGTTTATGGCCAATCTAGCCCAAGCGTGTTCCAACCCGTATATAAATACATATTGACTAACAATCAGTCACTCAGTACCGTATAAGGCCAATCCAGCCCTGCGGTAATTTATCCCCGAATATAAATGATACGGACAATATCTATGTCCAGGTAACTCATTACAATATAAATACTTTGGGAAAGATCCATGCCCAGGGAAGATCCATCCCTCAATATAAATGCTTCGGCAAGATCCATGCCCAAGGAAGATCCATCCCTCAATATAAATGATCCGGGCAAGATCCATGCCCAGGGAAGATCCATCCCTCAATATAAATGCTTCGGGCAAGATTCATGCCCAGGGAAGATACATCCCTCAATATAAATCAATCGCACTCACTGGGGGTGTGTGCAGACTCCGGAGGGGCTCCTTCAGCCCAAGCGCTATAAATCAACCGTGCTTACTGGGGGTGTGTGCAGACTCTCAGAGGGGCTCCTTCAGCCCAAGCACTATATATAGTCTATATGGTCTACTGCAGGCGGGCAGTCCCGATCCGTATAATAATAAAGCCTGTAAGTCATGCTGCAGTCGGGCAACCCCGATCTATATAATAATAAAGTATATAAAGCCAATTTGTCCTGCTGCGGCGTGCAGCCCGATCCCATAATTATTCTCACAATCAGGCCCTCGGCCTCACTTAGTCATCAATCTCTCCAGTCTCTCTCTTATGGGTTTACAATGTCATAAAAATAGCCCGAAATTGATGATATGATGTATCAATAAATAACAACAGAGATTGAGATATGATATGTAATGACATGAATATGACTGAGTATGAAGTTTCAATTTAAAACAATTAATTCAACAGCAACACGACCCCATGGGTCCCAAAATATTAGCACGTAGCCTAAACATGATCTTTAATAAGAGTCTCAGCTTAATTTCCTAACACGAGGAGAATATTCAGATAATAACATGAATCATTAATTTTTTTACAACTGCACAAGATTTATTCAAGACATAATTTATGTGGTGCACATCTACATGCTCGTCACCTATCGTATGTGTCACCTCCAAACAATTTATATCATACCAAATTTCGGGGATTCATACCCTCAGAACCAAGTTTAGAAGTTTTACTTATCTCAAACCGTGTAATTCTTTACTCCGCTATGCCTTTGCCTCGTGAATTGGTCTCCCAATGCCTCGAATCTATCCACAATTAATCTGATTCAGTCAGTAATAATTATAGGAATTAATTCCAAAAGAAAATATAAATTTTCCATCAAAATCCGAAATTTAGCTCAAAAGTTGCCCATGGGGCCCATGTCTCGGAACCCGACAAAAGTTACAAAATCCGTCAACCCATTCAATTACGAGTTCAACCATACTAATTTCACTCAAATCCGACTTCAAATTGGTGTTCAACTCTCAAAAGTTCGTTTTATGCAATTTCTACAATCTTCCCCAAATTTCCATCGCAAAATACTGATTACATGATGAAAGCAATGATATATTCATGTATGTCAACCAAATCTGAGTTAGAATCACTTACCCCGATGAATTTCTTGATAAACCCATGAAACATCGTCTCAAACCGAGCTTCCAAGGTCCAAAAATAAAATAATAACCTAAGCCTCGGTTATATAGCCCATTCTCGGAACTCACCATGTGCGGTCCGCATAATTCCAAGCGTGGCCGCACATCCCAGCTCTTGTGGTCGCACAAAAATGGTGCGGCTGCACCTTTTTTTGGTGACTGCACTGCCATGCCTTAGTATTTTGGCCATAACATTTTCTATAAATATCCAAATGATGACTTATTTAGCTTTTTGGAAACTAGAAGAGATACAACTTTTGTTTTGAATTTATCTCAAAATTCCCTGTAGATCAAAAGATATAAATTTTCAAAGTCGGACCGGTGAATCTGCAGAACTCCCTCGAGTGCGGCCGCGGACAGAATTGTGCGGTCCGCACTCCTCCTCCGAGGTCCGCATTTTTTTGTTGCGGTCCGCACTCTTATGTGTGGTGCTCAACTCTCCTTCGCCTCAGCATCCCAAAATGTGCGGTCCGCACCCCCAAAAGTGCCAGAACAATATGAGAGTGCTGAAATACCTGGACTCGCTCAAAACTCACCCTGAAACTCATCCGGAATCTCTCGGACACAAACCATATATTAATTTCAATCATAAAACATGCTATGGACCTGCTCGAGCACTCAAAACACTGAAAAGAGGTCGTCTTGATCCGATATTGACCATGGCCAAACTCCCAATTTTATTAACTTTACTAATCTCTCAACCAATGACCCAAAAATACACTCAAGCCCCTCGGGACCTCAACCAAATATACCAACACATTCCATAACATAACACGGACCTAAGAGAGGCCTCAAATCACATCAAATAATATCAAAACGTCGAATCGCATCTCAAATCAAAATATATGAACTTTGAACTCTTGAATTCTATATCTTGTGTCGAAACAAATCAAATCAATCTGGAATGACTCCAAATTTTGCACACAAGTTATTAATGATATAACGGAGGTAATAAAATTTTCCGAATCGAATTTCGGCCCCGATATCAAAAAGTCAACCCCCGGTCAAACTTCCAAAAAAATCCAACTTTCGGCATTTCAAGCCTAGTTTCACTACGGACCTCCAAATAATTTTTCGGACACGCTCCTAAGTCCAAAATCATCACACGGAGCTATTGGGATCATAAAAACTCTATTTTGAGGTCGTTTACACATAAGTCACCATCCGGTCAACTATTTCAACTTAAGCTTCCAACATGAAATTCTATTCTTCCAAGCTAACTTCGAAATACCTTAAAACCAAAACCGACAATTCACACAAGTCATAATACCTCGTAGGAAGTTATTCAAGACTTCAAGTAGTTGAAAGGAGTGTAAATTCTCAAAACGACCGGTCGGGTCATTACAGAAGAACCATTCAAGACTCAAGATCAACATTTAGAAGACTTATAGATAGGAATCTTGTAATTCATAGCTGATAGTTTGTTTAGTTCCTTTAGATTTTGATTTTGATGTAATAACAGAACCACGAACCGGAACCTCGAACGGTACCTCACTCGACTCGCTCATCCTCTTCACATACTCCATCACTTCATTCACCTATGAACTATACGCGGCCTGATTCCTTTATAGCCAAGGATATGTAGGCAGCTCAGATACCAGGGTTCGGTCACAATCTTGTACCCATCTTTCTTTTATTATTAATAAGTGTCAGGTAAGAAATCAATTACGCCGCTCACTTGTTTCTTTGCTCAAAAACACTTCGTGTTTCCAAGCAAAGAGGGGCAGCTGTAAGCACGCAATATTTGACCTGCACATTAGAATTATCTTTAATAGTCTTAGTATTTTTAGAATATTTATTTGAGTTTATTTCTATAGGATTTCACTTTATTATTAATTTTAATTCTAGTTTTAAAGCACAAAAATTGAAAAATACAAAAATAGTTTTATTTTTTCTATTTAATTCAGGTATTAGGTATTTTTAGAATGATATTATTTTTAGCCCATTTTTATTTTAGTATAATCCTTGAAAACATCAATAAATAGTTTCATGTCATAATATAGTTGTTTTAATTAATTAGGATTTATTTTATATTTTTACGGTGTTGTTTTAAAAAAGAAATTAATATATTTTTTAGTCAAATTGCAAGAATTGTTGAATTAAGGGCCAATTTTATAACCCAATGCCCTCCAACTTGCCAAGCCCAATCTATTAGCCCAATATACCATCAGATTTTGTAACCCTAAAAAAAGAATAATAAATGAGCTCTCACGCTCTCATTTGGAAGACTCAACCGGCTCCCCTCATAAGAGAACTCTCCATCATCTCTTTCTCTGAATTAAAAAATAATCACATAAAATAAAGAGAAAAGAGAAAGCACCTTATCTAGCTCCAAAGTACCATTTAAAGATCCCCCAAAACCGATCTCAAATTCACCCAAAATGCAACAGTAAAACGATCACAAAACCAACCCCAAAACCACTCCTTTTGTGATTGAAAATTGCCGGTTAACAATCCTCTATTTCAGTCGTGTAAAATCAGCCTTTTATCATCGCAAAAATGCCCCAATCTAGTGCGAAAATACCTTTGAAAGCACCATCCAAACCCGGTAGAGATGAGTTCGTTCGGCGACGTCGATTTCGGTCCAAGGTTCTAGTTCGTAGCTCGCTTGAGGATTATTGTTCTAGAGCTTCTATTTTCATTGTATCAACTCTAAAATTTCAGCAATAGAAGGTCTATTCTTCCATATTTTTCATTGGTTATTTCATCTATGTGTCTCGTTATTTGTCGGCATAAATGAATAGATGACATAAAACTTTATTTCATTTTATTGATGCTTGGTCGTTTAATCTGATTATTTCTTTGTTTCCTGGGTCAATGTTTGAAGTTAATCTTATTTTAGTTTGATGAAATCTCAAATGGGATCTTATATTGAATAAAACCAGTAATGTCAACAGTAGAGAATATTGAGTTGTATGGATTTTTGGTTAAACGTTTATCTTAGTTAGGCTCATAGATAGAATTGATCAAATAATTTTGCATTTAAATGGTCTGTGTGTGTTTGCATAAAATTTGGTTTTGTTGGGTTAGGCGTTGGTCTTTGTTGGTAAACTCAAATTAAGAGTATTGCGGCTTTAGAAAATATTAGCATACGTGAGTAGTAATTTTGACATTGGAAAGTGTTGGACTTTTTTTAATTTTATTTGTATTTTTTTAATTTTGACATCACAAGCTGCATCCATTTCTGTCCACAGTGTTATATCCATAAATCACGCCTTATAATAATCTTAAATTAGATTAGGAAATAAATCACAAACATCGTAGCTTGCTTTAGGAGCGATTAAATAAATCATTGTGACTATGAGTAGGGTTCCCATGGTATAGTTGTGATACATAATCCCCAATTCGGGTGCGCATTTCATGTGACCCGACCATAACTTCAAAAAAAATTATAAAAATTAACATGTTATAAATCACGGGTGCGTTTCACGTGGCGCGATTCGTAATGTGTACAAAAACAAACTAGTGTGCGGCATCGAGACTTATTCAAACAAATTGCATAAGTAATTAAAAGCGGTATGGAAGTGGTAATGCATAAAAGGTGTTAAATATGTAATCACTCAGATAATTAGGCCAATTATTAATAGTTGAGCGACTGTGCTAAAACCACGGAACTCGGGACTATCTCACACCTTCTCCCGGG
The DNA here is from genome assembly GCA_000715115.1 of Nicotiana otophora. Classification (NCBI taxonomy): domain Eukaryota; kingdom Viridiplantae; phylum Streptophyta; class Magnoliopsida; order Solanales; family Solanaceae; genus Nicotiana; species Nicotiana otophora. The sequence goes on along the minus strand of AWOL01S0036951.1, from coordinate 14,960 downwards.
TTAACAGAATTTCTTACTCGGTCTTTTGTATTCGCAGACTATAAATGGAGTCAATTTTCCTCGATTTAGGATTTAAAAATACATAATTGACTTGGGACACCATAAATTATTCCAAGTGGCGACTCTGATTAAATAAATAATTTCATTTCAAATAATGTCACTTTGATTGGAAAAACTCTCGTATCCCCTATCCCCTCGAAAAAAAGTAGGTGTGACAGACCTGATTTACCACCAACTGTGAGTCATATTTAATTTTGATAACTTCGGAATCAAGTCCCCGGGCCAATTTGAGCCATGCAATCAAAGCTTTATACTCTGCATCATTATTAGTTAGAGGGATTGTTCTGATAGCCTGCCTTAAGGTTTCCCCCGAAGGTGTGATTAAGACTATTCCAAGCCCAGACCCTTTTAAGTTCGAAGCTTTGTCCGTAAATAAGGTCTAAACTCCCGATATCGATTCCGACACCATTACTGCCTCCTTGGTTGCCAGAGGTAGTAGTCCCGGACTAAAATCGGTCACGAAGTCAGCCAAGACTTGTGACTTAATTGCAATCCTTGGTTTATATTCTACGTCGCATTCACTCATTTCGACGGCCCATTTGGCCAATCTACCCTAGATCTCGGGTTTGTGGACGATGTTCTTTCCTCCTTTCGGAAGTTCCGCGTTGTCTTTGTTACGAACATAATTGTTCTTAGCTCGGTCACTCAAGAATTCTCTGAGGTGACCATTCGTTAATAATGTTGTCACCTCCTCTCGGAGGTGTCTGCAGTCCCCTGTCCGGTGACCGTTCATCCCATGGTACTCGCACCATAAGTTGGGATCTCTCTGGCTAGAATCGGGTCTCACAGGTCTTGGCAATCATATATCTTTAATGTTTCTCATGGCTAACACCAACTCTACTATACTGCGTTGAAGTTATATTCCGATAACTTGGGGTAAGAAGTGTCTCGACCCAAACCGGAGGAACGTGACGGGCACCAGGTGCCTAACTCAACCGAGTACCAATGCAATGTATCCTTCTTATCATACTATCACGGGTAAATGAACCGGGAAGGATGCCATGAGATAACTAGAATTAAACATAAGAAAATACTCGACATGGGATGACCCAACATGATATAGAAGGTTATGCATGCAACATACGGTCCTATAAGGCCGACATGATCATTTGTATACACAAAACATAGGCCGACAAGGCCATACAAGTATCCATATATATGACATCTGTCTACAAGCCTCTTCGAGTACATAAATATCATAAATGTTAAGATATGTTCCCCCCACACCAATTAATACATGTCCAAATCATACTGACTAGATAGGCAACTTCGGAGCAAGGGGAGTGCACCAACACCTTCCGCAGAGATGATAGCCTACTAGGAGGACTCTCACCATGTCTATCGGGAGGGAATGAAATGCAGTGTCCCCAGGAAAAGGGACGTCAGTACGAATAAAGTACCGAGTACGTAAGGCATGACAGTAATATATAAAAGACATGAAAGAAACATGGAGTAAATAACTCAACCTGTAATTCTGAATAGAAATGTGAATCATGCAAAATTTATAATGTCATTCATGTGCGTATGAATGCCATACCAGGCATAGGTATATGCGTACATAACATCATCAAGTCTCTAAGGCCATCCCATTATATCATTTCGGCCTTTGTGGGCAAAATCATCTATGTATACCAGCGGATCAGGTGGTGGTGCGTATACAATGCCATAACCTTTTACCATATACCATATACATATAATATATGCGTATATAACGCCATCTAGTCATGGGTCAATGTACATGTATAAATGAGTGAAATATATAATGGAGTAAGTCAGTAAGATTTCTTGGAATGTCATAAGATCAATATGCCTTCGGATAAACTTTAGCAACTTACGTATTTTTCTGATACCCATGAACAGAAGATATAATAATAGGACACATAGGGAATCAAGAACATAGGCACCCCCTCAATACTTCTATGGATAGAGTCATTTATGAACGTTTCGCGTTTGCACGTTTCGTTTGTATCAAATGGATCATGCCAAAAGGGAATAATAGATAGCCTTAACATACCTGTATGATTTCTTCCTTACTACTCAACCAAGCTCAACACAACTTCTTGCATCTACAACAAGTGAAATGATATTGCCTTTTAACATATAATGTCGTACCATCGTAATTGGCCAGTCGTATGGCTTAAGGAAAATTGGGAAGCAACTACCCTATTTTAATACATCCTAAAGACCAATAAGGTTCATCAACATCCCAACAAAAACAACTATAACCAACAATAGCAACAACAACAATATAATCCAATATGAGTTTCTTCGATTATCTTAACAATCATATTGAACGGCAAGCTCATATTTACTCGTAACAAGATATAAATTGAATCCAATTATTATTCCATAAATTAGTTTGCAACCTTAATAACATCATACCTAAATATACTATATTAGTTTTAGTTCAAAACACCCACAAAATGCCTTCCAAAACAGCCCCATAAGTCTAACACCTTAATGTTTATCATCAATCACTTGTTTTTCATCTTTACTTCTTCAATCAACTTAATTAACACCTAGAAAAGCTTAAAAACAGCAGACACAACATTATTAAATTATTTCTCACAATGTCCATCCACCACAAACCATATATTTAGCCACAAAATAGTCCAATAAAAAAACCATATCCCATGTTCTTTCAAGTGCTATCTTATAGTTTTTCACTCAAACAATACAACCAACACAAGATTAACCTTAGGCACAATAAAGAATATGTTATACATACCTTGGACAGAAGCTATAACTTGATACCCTATCACAACTTAGCTCACAATAGCCCTCAATCACACCACAACATCATAGAAGCATTCTCTTGTAGTCTTAAACACTTTTGATGATGATTTGAGTTGATTTCCCTTGTGTTTGGTTCTTGGGATCTTGGGATGTTAGGGAGTGTTTTGGATATCTTTTGGATGAACTTTGGGTGACAAATGACCCAAAATGAGTCTGAAACACCTTTTAAAAGACGTAAGGTCGGTGGTCGTCTCAAGTGGGTCCCAACTGAGCTGCTTGCGCAGGCTCGCGAAAACTCAGATATCTCTCTATTCTGACATAGTATAGACAAACGGTTTAATGTGTTAGTAACTAAACTCAAATACCTTAAAATGGGTATATAAAATGTCCCAATAAGACATCATAAATCGTATGAAATTTATTTCCCAAAAGCTTCATTACAAGGCAAATCCTTAGTCGGTTTTTCAGCAACCTAAATCCGATTTTTTCCAAACTTTATATTTCATATCCAAACATCATATATAGTCATATCATGACTTTAAACTCATTTAAATTATGATTAACAAGTCTCATATTCATCTTAACTTACTTAAAACTTCGGTAAACCTTTTTTATCATTGTAGAAGGATTTCGTCCTTTTTGAGCTTACATTAAATAATCCTATAATGACAATGACGTGTGAAGTACGGGGTGTAACGCAATTTCCCCATAGAAACATTTGTCTCCTCATGATAACTCTTAAAGGTTTGCGATAATGGGACGTACCATCATTAAATCACTTTATATACTTTCAAAGAGGATCTCATTTTCAAGCTTACATCAATTGATTTACGACGTACTTTCATGTACAAAAACACGGGGTGTAACATCATTCCCCCCTTTGAACATTCATCCTCGCATATTGACTAATGTGCTTATCATTCTCATATCCTTTGGCTTTTATGAATACTTTAGTATTATCCTTTGTCATCTAGGCAACTGTTCTATGAATAAATCCAAAGGCTAGGGAATTCCCCCCTTTAGGCCTCTTTCTCACGCCACGACTCATGGTTAGAATTCTTCCAATCTCGTAACTATTGGTACCTTCTATCATGCAATTTGTACAACTTTGTCCTTGTATGTGCACCTATGCAACTCTTTTCTCATTTTCCTCAGCTAGTCTTTCTTTGTAGTACTTAGGGAGACCTTCTAGTTCTTGTAAAGTTGGGAGTTTATTACATTGTATACCCGAAGGAATTTTCGATGTTCTTACTCGCCTACAAATATCCTTAGTTACATACCTCCGTGCCCTTGTGCTCGTAAGGTTACTTCTGATCTCAAATTTTGATTATTTCCTTTAGTGGCACTCTCTCTTATTTTCGTAACACTTATACGGTACCTTTAATTACCCCAACTCATATCTTAAAAATTTTCAAAGATTGCGATCTCGTATAAAAGAAACTGAATTCCCTATTTTGCAGTTCACTATGTTTATCTTGCATGATCTACTGATTTGTCTATGACCTCTTATCTAGCCACAACTAGGTTCTTCCTGAATCAACTACAGACTACTCGCTAGTCCATTCTCATATCTACATTCTGTGTAACCCCTCTTCAGTTATGTCGTTTGTCTTAACTTACCTCCTTATGTATCAAGTGTTCATTCCCACTTATTAATCAATATCATCGGGTGCAGAACCCTTACTGCTTCTCCCCGGTGTCATGCTTGCATAATGTTCTCGAGTCATATCATATCTATAGGAACTGAATAAATGCAATCTCACTCCTTTCACCTTTTTACCGCATTCTTTCTTTACTATTCCATAGTTACCTCTTCATCTTTGGCGTCTTTTCACATCTTTACTGCCATCTTACCCGCCTTGCGGTAACCCTTCTATACCAAGGATAACTAAAGTTCTTATGCACGAGGGTGAAACCTAGTGTAACTGGCACACTTAGTCCCTTAAGCTTAACTTTGCTCACAATGCTCGCTTTAGGGAAGCATCTTCCTCAAAGACCTTTAAAGATTATTCTTCTATTGTCCATTCTATTATTGTCGGAACGTGATATCTAAAATTCTCATGATATCGGTTATTGTCAAATCATATATTTTGGTTTACTCTCATTCATAGGCTGAGCATGTAGATTATTTACATATTGTACTGAGAGTTCTACAAGAAAGGAAGTTGTATGCAAAATTCTCTAAATGTAAATTCTTGTTGAATTCTATAGCCTTCCTTGGTCATATTATTTTAAATGAGGGCATCCAAGTTGATACATAGAGGATTAAGGCAGTGAAGACTTGTCCTAGACCCACGACACCGACGGAGGTTCATAGCTTCCTGGGTTTGGCAAGTTATTACACGAGATTTGTAGACGGTTATTCTTCTCTTTCAGTAGTTTAAGGGCAAATGTTATGCATGACTTACACTTATTTCATGTTTATATCATAGATGTATGCTTAGGGGTATTCGGTAGGTAGAACTCGAGCATTCGTCACAGTCCATCGGTTTGGGTCGTGATAAAAGTGGTATCAAAGCACCTTTGTCATGACCCAAACCGTAGGACCGCGATGGGCACCCGGTGCCTAACTCAACCGAGTACCAACATAACGTATCCTTATTATCATACTATCATAGGTAAATGAACCGGGAGGGCCGTCATGAGATAACTAGAGATAAACATAAGAGAATACTCGACATGGGATGACCCAACATGATATAGAAGCTTATGCATGCGACATACGGGCCTATAAGGCCCGACATGATTATTTGTATACTCAAAACATAGGCCTACCAGACCATACAAGTATCCGGGACGGCCGGGAGCAACAGTCTTTCTTTCTGGAAACGAATAACAAGATTTCGTAATAATTTAGATTCTCTCTGCGCGATCCTGAATATGTCGGCCTTCCAGTCTAGCATTTTTCTGGCCCCAGCATGAGCCTTAATGAAGGAATCTACGAGCATCTCGAAGGAATCTATGGAATGCTCGGGAAATAATGAATACCACGTTTGAGCTTCCGTCGTGAGAGTTTCTCCGAATTTCTTTTGCAACATAGAATCAATTTCGTGGCGAGCTAAATCGTTTCTTTTCACCGTCGTTGCATGTGTAGTAATAAGCTCCTGTAGGTCTAAAGTTCCATCATACTTTGGAATTTCAGGCATTTTGAACCATTTCGGGATTAGTTTTGGAGCCGCACTCGGCTTGTACGGTAATTGACTATACTTCTTCGAGTCCGAGCCTTTCAATACTGGTGGCGCACCCGGGATTTGATCCATGCGGGCGTTTACTTACAATATGAACCACAAAAGTTCATCCTTGAACAGATCGTTCTCATTGTTGAGACCGGATCTGCTCCCTACAGCCCCGTCGGAGCCAACTTCATCCCTAGGAGTATTATTGTCGACTCTCTGCATTGTTTGGTTTGCGGGAACAACGAAAGGAATTGGATCTTGTCTGATTACATTATGCGAAGCACATGATAGCACATGCTTCAGTTACATCATAACCTAATCATGCCATGTGAGATGGCCTAGAATGATTACATGTTGCTCTTGCGGGACCCTTACGACATCCGCTACATGCTCCTCATCAACATCATCGGGAGTTGTCTCCCAAACCTGTCGAGGGTACCGTCTGTCATACACAAGCGTGTTGTCATTCCCCTTACTGCGAGTGTCACTGATTAAATCCTCGAAATGAGGTTGATCCCCTCATATTTCAGGGTTGCGTGTGTCATTAACAGTGTTATCTGTCATTTTTGTGATTGTTTTTCTAAGACAAAGTAATCAAAACACGTTAGTAAAAAGAGAAATGATCAATTTAATTGCAAAAATGTCTAGGCCCCACTATGGAGGCCAAACTGTATACCCATAAAACGGTACAGTTGACAATTCTGGGATATGTGTTTCGGGCACAATGATGATGAGATCAAAAACAAGAAGGTACAATTGTATAAAGCTTTGTGTAGAATAGAGTATAAATTGAGCCAGAACGTTTGTGTCCTTTACAATGATGGTTGAGCTCACTATTGTAACGACCCAACTGGTCGTTTTGAGTATTAAAACCTCGTTCCCCCATTTACTACTCAATTTAAGCTTTATAACTGTTATGTAACTTGTCGGGGTAGTCAGTTCGGGTCCGGTGAGGTTTCGGAATGAATTGAGACACTTAGTCTCAAGGATGAAAACTTAAGTTGCAAATTGTTGACTGAATGTTGACTTATGTGTAAACGATCTCGGAATATATTTTGATGATTCCAATAGCTCTGTATGGTGATTTTGGACTTAGGAGCATGTCCGGAAAAGTTTTTTGAAGTCCATAGTTAAATTAGGCTTGCAATTGCTAAAATAGATATTTAAGCTTGGTAGTTTGACCGGGGAAGTGACTTTTTTTATATCAGGATCGGAATCTGATTCTAAAGATTTGAATAGGTCAATTATGTTATTTATGACTTATGTGCAAAGTTTGAGGTCAATCGGACATGATTTTATAGGTTTCGGCATCGAATGTAGAAGTTGAAAATTCTTAAGTTTTATTATGCTTGAATTAGGGTATGATTCGTCGTTTTAGCATTGTTTGATGTGATTCGAGGCTTCGCCTAAGTTCGTATGATGTTTTAAGACTTGTTGGTATGTTTGGTCGAGGTCTCGGGGGCCTCGGGTGAGTTTCGGGTGGTTAACCGACTAGAATTGGACTTGTGAGAATTGCTGAAGCATTCTATCTTTTGGTATCATCGCACTTGCGGAGGGGTTATCCGCAGTTGCGGACTCGCAGAAGCGAGCGTGTGGCCGCAGGTGCGAAGCTGGCTTGGCCCAGCTGGAAGGACATGTGCAAGATGAGAGCTACATCTGTGCATCCGCAGACGCAAAGACGTGACTGCAGAAGTGGAAAGCGCCGGCCCGGGGTAGGGTCGCAGAAGCGAAATGCCCTCTGCAGAAGTGGGCTCGCAGGTACGAGCCTTGGTCCGCACGTGCGAGATTTTTGGCTTTAAGTCGAATCTGCACCTGCGATGGAATTTCAGCAGGTGCGGCATCGCAGGTGCGACTGGAAGCCCGCAGAAGCGAAAATCCCTAGACTTAACATATAATTCGGGGGTTGGCCATTTTTACCCATTTTTGGATTTTAAGAGCTCGGGTAAGGCAATTTTCATGAGTTGTATCAAGGAAAATATTGGGGTAAGTGTTCTTAACTCAATTTTGGTCAAATTACCTGAATCCATAGTTATTTTTAATATTTAATTGGTGATTTAACTTGGAAGTTTAGAAAACTCTCTTGGTATAAATTGATGGTTTGAGGGTCGAGTTGATGTCAGAATTTAGTAAAATTTGTATGGTTGGACTCGTGATTAAATGAGAATTCATATTCTGTAACGTTTGTCGGTTTGTGAGACGTGGACCCCACAGACAATTTTTGAGTTAAATTTTAGATTTTTATTGAAATATTTATACTTTCATATGGAATTAATTCCTATAATTTGTATTGACTGAATCGAATTAATTGTGACTAGATTCAAGCCGATCGGAGTCAGAAAATCGAGGGAACGCCATTCTTATTGACTGATTGAGCTTGGCTTGAGGTAAATGACTTGTCTAACCTTGTGTGGGGGAAATCCCCTTAGATTTTGGAACTGTTGTAACCATTTGTGATATGTGAGCACCGTGTACGCGAGGTGACAAGTGCGTACACAGGATAAATATGGAAATTTTGGTTCTTACTGATTTGTCATCTTTTGAATTTCCTTAACTAAGTTGTCTTTTTTTAAATTCTTTAACTAGTTTACCTTAGCATATGTAGTGATCATGTTTAGCCTAGTATCACATGTCTACGTGCCTTAACTCTTACGTGCAATATGTGCAACGTGCTTAGCTAAATAACCTGCTTTCCTTGATTTGATCTAAATCTTTAACTGTAAGATTTCTTGCTGAAAATTTGTTGTTCCTCAGACTACCTACTGCATATTTACTTTTGGGACTATGAGGTGGTTCCTCGGGAGGGTTTCCCCCTGTAATGCATATTTACTTTTGGGACTGCGACGCAGTTCCTAAAAATTCCCTTGAACTGCATATTTACTTTTAGGACTACAAGGCGGTTCCTCGGGAGATCCCCATGTACTGCATATTTTTGGGACTACGAGGCGTTTCCTCGGGAGATCCCTATGTACTGCATATTTATCTTTCTGTAAATTTTGTTTATTTCTCAGTCACTTCATTACCCTATTATAAATCTCTGCCTTATTTATTATTATTTTCAGTAGGGCCTGACCTGACCTCGTCACTACTCTACCGAGGTTAGGCTTGGCACTTACTGGGTACCGCTGTGGTGTACTCATACTACGCTTCTGCACATCCTTTTGGAAAATCCAGGTACTTCCTATCAGACCAGGTATCTGTGAACTAGCTGTACACAGAGACTTCAAGGTACATCTGCCAGTGTCTGCCGGAGTCCCCCTCTATATTTATTATGTCGTCTTCCTAATTTCTCTTTAGACTCTAATGTATTGAGACACTTAGAATAAATTCGTAGAAGGTTGTGACTTATATCTACTGGGTTTTGGGAGTTGAAATCATGGAATTGCAGTTTTATATTAGTTGCATAGTTTGAGAATTTGGCTTCAGTTTTATTTTATGTATTTTCGCAAAATTTGTTAGGCTTACCAAGTCGTAGAGAGTAGGTGCCATCACGACATCCTACGGAGGGTGAATTTGGGGTCGTGACAACTATTTATAGCTATCTCTAGGGAAGGAGGTCCTAGGATCATGTCTTCCTTTAATGTCAATTATGAGGGCCGTTGATGAAGATGTAACAGTGAGCATGAATGTCAAATTCTCTGTAACGGACCGTCGCTCTTAATGTTGCAGAATATTCCCTAGTAAATGCTATCGGGCTCAGAGAGTTTACTACACCTTTATGATTGTTATCCTTTCTGATGACAAGCGGAATTGCTGCATCCGAACTTCGGCCATCCCCATCTTGGGTTTCATGTGTCCTCCTTTTAGATAACCATGTGTCATATCATATTTTACCTTATGCATAGCCATTATTCCAATGTACAGATGTTTTTCCTCTTGACCACCCATGTACCGATTTTTCTCTACCCAAGGTATATTTCTTTCCCAATGTAACTTTTATTCTCTTTCTACGTCTCACTTAGAACTTTTCCTTTTCCCCCTACCTTTTACTTTTCTCTCTCTCTTTCTCTTCCGTTTGCATTTATACTTTGTTTATTTATTCGGTTGCTTAGTAGTTAGCAAGTGACTTTTACAAAGACACTTATATAAACCTGAACATGCTTTTGTCCACTAGCACAATTCATTTAGCATCCTCTCATTTCCATATATTAATTTCTTTTTTTATTGATTTATTTTGTAATTTGAGCTGCTACTTAAACAAATAGTGAAACGCAATAATTTTGCTTCTTATTCTGTACAAATGTTTGCTTCTTCTTCTTATTTTTTGTTTATGTGATTGCTTATTGTTTTTCTTCTTCTTTTTAGGGTCCTAATAATATTTTATAAGTACAAAGTTTTTGAAATGGGTATTGACGGTGAGTTAAAATTTTAATGATGTTTGGTAGATACAATGTAATTTCATATAAAAGTTTTATATACACAATGTATAAAAGTTTATTTTTTCATAGTTTCCAAGAAATAATTTGATGAAATATTTTCAATAATTAGAGGAGAAATATGTAAGAATGACACAAAAAATTTAAAAAATGTCTATACATGATTCTTTTATCTGTGCTTTTATATGAGTGACACCTTAAGGAGAAAAATATGAAAGTATACTCAAACCTTTCGAAAGTCTTAAGGGGTCGTTTGGTATGCAGATTAAATTATCTGGGGATTGTAATCCCAGGATTAATTTATACCATATAGGAGGTGGGATAAATTAATTCCAAGTTTGATGGGATAATGTGGAATAAGATGGGATATCCTGGATTAAGTGTGGGATAAATTTATACCGTGTTTGGTTGGAGGTATAAATTTATCCCACGATAAATTTATACCTCCAATCAAATATGGTATAAATTTAATCCCGCTTCTTATCCCACCTTATCTTTCGTACCAAACAACCCCTAAGGAGAAAGCGAGATTTGAAATTGTAATTTTTATAATATTCTAGCATTGAGTATTTATTTTATTTTTTAATCCAAAATAACAAATACTTTTGGTAGAGGTGTCTTGTCCAAATTAGAATTTAGAAATTACATTCTAGCATTGAGTATTGTTTAGCTTATGCGGAGTCTTGTTTCCCCAAAAGGTTCTTCAAGTGCATGTAGGGTTGAAGTAGTCATCAATGGTGAAAATTTTGGGATGACTTAAGCTCAGCTTCAAGTAAAAAAAATGGTGAAAACCAAGAGTAGAAAAAATATCCCAACACCCATGGTTAGGGGCTGAGAATGATTATCTACAACACCATAACTCGAGGGCCGTGGGAATCTATACATGATTCTTTTATTTGTGCTTTTATATGAGTGATACATTTTGGAGAAAAATATGAAGGTATACTCAAACTTTTCAAAAGTCGTAAGGGGGCGTATGGTACGCTGACTAAATTATCTCGGGATTGTAATCCCAAGATTAATATATACCATATAGGAGGTGGGATAAATTAACTCCAAGTTTGATGGGATAATGTGGGATAATATGGGATATCCTGGATTAAGTCAGGAATTAAATTTATATCGTGTTTATACCTCCAACCAAAGACAGAATAAATTTAATCCCACGTATTATCCCACCTTATCCTTTGTACCAAACAACCCCTAAGGAGAAAGAAAAATTTGAAATTGCAATTTTTATAATATTCTAGCATCGAGTATTTTTTTTCCTTTTTTTAATCCAAAATAACAAATACTTTTGGTAGAGGTGTCTTTTCCAAATCAAAATTTAGAAAAGCATTCTAGCATTGAGTATTGTTTATCTTGTGCGGAATCTTGTTTCACCAAAAGGTTCTTCAAGTGAATATAGGGTTAAAGCAACTTTTTGAGACAACTTAAGCTCAGCTTCAAATAATAGAAATGGAGAAAACCAAGAGCAGAAAAAACATCCCGACACCCATGGTTAGGGGCTGAGAACGATCATCTACCACACCATAACCCGAGGGCCGTGGGAATCTATTCATGATTCTTTTATCTGTGCTTTTATATGAGTGATACCTTAAGGAGACAAATATGAAGGTATACTCAAACTTTTCGAAAGTCTTAAAGGGGCGTTTGGTACGCGGACTAAATTATCCCGGGATTGTAATCCCAAAATTAATTTATACCATATAGGAGGTGGAATAAATTAATTCCAAGTTTGATGGGATAATGTGGGATAATATGGGATATCCTGGATTAAGTCTGGGATTAAATTTATACCGTGTTTACACCTCCAACCAAAGACAAAATAAATTTCATCCCACGTCTTATCCCACCTTATCCTTTGTACCAAACAACCCCTAAGGAGAAAGCAAAATTTGAAATTGCAACTTTTATAATATTCTAGCATCAAGTATTTCTTTTCTTTTTTTAATCCAAAATAACAAATACTTTTGGTAGAGGTGTCTTGTCCAAATAAGAATTTAGAAATGCATTCTAGCATTGAGTATTGTTTATCTTGTGAGGAATCTTGTTTCACCAAAAGGTTCTTCAAGTGAATATAGGGTTGAAGCAACTTTTTGGGACGACTTAAGCTCGGCTTCAAGTAACAGAAATGGAGAAAACCAAGAGCAGAAAAAACATTCCAACACCCATGGTTAGGGGCTGAGAACGATCATCTACGACACCATAACCCGAGGGCCGTGGGAATCTATTTATGAGTCTTTTATATGTGCTTTTATATGAGTGATACCTTAAGGAGGAAAATTAAAGGTATACTCAAACTTTTCGAAAGTCTTAAGGGATCGTTTAGTATGCGGACTACATTATCCCGGGATTGTAATCCCAGGATTAATTTATATCATATAGGAGGTGAGATAAAATAATTCCAATTTTGATGGGATAATGTGGGATAAGATGGGATATCCTAGATTAAGTCTAGGATTAAATTTATACCGTGTTTGGTTGGAGGTATAAATTTATCCCACGATAAATTTATACCTCCAACCAAACATGGTATAAATTTAATCTCACGTCTTACCCCACCTTATCCTTCGTACTAAACGACCCCTAAGGAGAAAGCGAGATTTGAAATTGCAAGTTTTATAATATTCTAGCATTGAGTATTTGTTTTCTTTTTTTAATCCAAAATAATAAATACCTTTGGTAGAGGTGTCTTGTCCAAAACAGAATTTAGAAATTACATTCTAGCATTGAGTATTGTTTAGTTTATGCGGAGTCTTGTTTCCCCAAATGGTTCTTCAAGTGAATGGAGGGTTAAAGCATTGTTTTGGGACGGCTTAAGCTCAGCTTCAAGTAACAGAAATGGAGAAAACTAAGAGCAGAAAACACCATCCCCAATACCCGTGGTTAGGGGCTGAGAACAATCATCTACTGCACCATAACCCGAGGGCCATGTGAACGATCATCTCCTTAGAACTCAAGAATACAGTGGTACGAGCCTATAGAACAGATCTTGTTCAAGTAAGGCCATGAGTGCTGTAAATTGCCGATGTGGGATGAAAAGAGTGTCTTTTTAACAGGATTTTATTTTCTATTATTTCGAAATGAAAGCAGACCGCTTGGTGTTAACAATTTCTATAGGGTTATGGAATATTGGAAGATTTGAGAAATTCAACAAGACGAGAAAGAGACAAAAGTAGGTTTTGAGAAGATTGAGAAATCTTGCCGGTTCTTGTTGTACCTCTTCTCTCTCCAAATCAACCAGAACTATAACACATTTGTAATTTTTTCAACACATGGAAAAAGAAGAAAAATTATACACGTAGACTCTGCGAATAAGGAAATTAGATTTGCAGTAACAATTTAAAGCAAAAAGCNTAGAGGTGTCTTGTCCAAATCAGAATTTAGAAATTACATTCTAGCATTGAGTATTGTTTAGTTTTGCGGAGTCTTGTTTCCCCAAATGGTTCTTCAAGTGAATGGAGGGTTAAAGCATTGTTTTGGGACGGCTTAAGCTCAGCTTCAAGTAACAGAAATGGAGAAAACTAAGAGCAGAAAACACCATCACCAATACCCGTGGTTAGGGGCTGAGAACGATCATCTACGGCACCATAACCCGAGGGCCGTGTGAACGATCATCTCCTTAGAACTCAAGAATACAGTGGTACGAGCCTATAGAACAGATCTTGTTCAAGTAAGGCCGTGAGTGCTGTAAATTGCCGATGTGGGATGAAAAGAGTGTCTTTTTAACAGGATTTTATTTTCTATTATTTCGAAATGAAAGCAGACTGCTTGGTGTTAACAATTTCTATAGGGTTATGGAATATTGGAAGATTTGAGAAATTCAACAAGACGAGAAAGAGACAAAAGTAGGTTTTGAGAAGATTGAGAAATCTTCCCGGTTTTTGTTGTACCTCTTCTCTCTCCAAATCAACCAGAACTATAACACATTTGTAATTTTTTCAACACATGGAAAAAGAAGAAAAATTATACACGTAGACTCTGCGAATAAGGAAATTAAATTTGCAGTAACAGTTTAAAGCAAAAAGAAATCTCTTCAAGTTTAAGGTACATCTTTCCCATTTTTCTAATGTCTTCTATGGCTTTACTAACATTTTCTGATTTATTGAGATAGAGAAATTTACTGTGACATTCAAAAGCTAAAAAATTTAAATGGAACGATTTACATATATATATATATATACNACAATAACAACAACAACAACAACAACCCAGTATAATCCCACTAGTGGGGTCTGGGGAGGGTAGTGTGTACGCAGACCTTACCCCTACCCTGGGGTAGAGAGGCTGTTTCCAAATGACCCTCGGCATCCTTCCCTCCAAGAACTCCCCACCTTGCTCATGGAGTGACTCGAACTCACAACCTATTGGTTGGAAGTGGAAGGCACTTACCATCAGAGCAACCCACCTTGTCAATTCAAATATATTTCTCCATTCAGATCAAGCGCAGTATCTATTTTCATCATAGCATTAGACTTCATATGATTGTCATCTGAGTTTCTCAGATTACAGAGAAAATGAAACAGCTAGGGTGCAATCCTGCAACTGTAGCGATAGATTCATCAACAACTTTGATTTACACAGCAGTAGTGTAAGTAGAAGAAGGAAAAGA
>AWOL01S0036949.1:0-11828 GCA_000715115.1 Nicotiana otophora | reverse complement strand
TGCCTGCTGGCTATCAACCTCCAAAGTTTCAACATTTTGATGGCAAAGGCAATCCAAAGCAACACGTGGCGCACTTCGTTGAGTCGTGCAAAAATGCTGGGACATATGGAGATTACCTCGTCAAGCAGTTTGTCCGCTCACTAAAAGGAAATGCTTTTGATTGGTACACATACCTCGAGGCTGGATCTATTGATAGCTGGGATCAACTAGAGCAAGAGTTCCTCAATCGCTTTAATAGCACGAGACGTACTGTGAGTATGATAGAACTTACAAATACTCGTCAACGAAAGGGTGAACCAGTTATTGACTTTATCAATCGTTGGAGGAATACAAGCCTCAACTACAAAGATAGGCTTAGTGAAGCTTCTGATATAGAAATGTGCATCCAAGGCATGCATTGGGNTCGTTCAAGATCAGGCTACTTGTTTGTGATACAGTTCGTGGCAACAATCAAAGTGTTCACGACGTATAAATCAAATTCAAATTCAAGATCAAGCTCAAAGGCCCTTGAATTTATATTTGAAAAGTAGAATGAGAGAAATCATAGAGATTGTAACACTCAAATTACTCAAAATCAAATACTACGATTGTTATAATATTTTCGGTCTCGATTATTTTCCTGACGCAAATTTATTGTCTACAAATTCTGGCATGCCCGGTGGGACAATCTCTACCTATCATCTCAACTTTTCAATCACCAAAGTTCAAGAAACGTCGAAATGGATTCAAAGAAAATCAATTCCAAATCAACATCCACCAAGGCTGCTAACTCTAGGTTCCATGCTGATGTGGAAAGCATCCTCGATGTTACCTTTGGAAGCTTCGGGTCAGTTACCAGGAGCAAAGCAAGCTCTTTAAGATAACAAGCACTCCAAGTGCCGCCCACATCAACCCCTGTTGTCGGATCTTCATCCTCAAAAGGAGCAAGATCTTCCACAAACACACCTAAAGGAGGAAGCGATGTTGCTGAAAAGATTAAGAAAAATCTTGCTTTGCTTGACATATCCGGATCCAAGAACTCTATTGTGAAGGAAGATGATGACGCTTCAAGTGATGGATCCTCCCCACTTAAACCGCATAGCGTGAGACAATCGGGGATCAATATGTGTGAAAATCCATGCTACTCTCCATCGTCCACAACAATTATGCAAGCCATAGTAACAAACGCTTCATCTGTGGAGGAGAAGTTGGCAAACTTTACGGAAGCAATCGCTGGCTTGACCAAGTGCATGCAAAATCAAGATTCTAGAATTGACAAGCTAAAATACAGGGTAGGAATCTTGATGGAAGAAGAATCCACCCATGCACCTGGCAAGCTCCTAGAAGTTCCAGAGATTAATTCTCCCCCAAGACAAGTAGCATCCGCTAAGGCTATCCCTGTCTCATCTGAAAGGATGATTCCAATTGATCAACTGAAGGAGTTCATTGAAGGAACTATTAAGAATAGGTATGAAGTTGCTGTCAAGTCCTTCCTTACATACGCAAAGTCGTACACTGCAAGGATCGATATGTTGAAGATGCCTGCTGGCTATCAACCTCCAAAGTTTCAACATTTTGATGGCAAAGGCAATCCAAAGCAACACGTGGCGCACTTCGTTGAGTCGTGCAAAAATGCTGGGACATATGGAGATTACCTCGTCAAGCAGTTTGTCCGCTCACTAAAAGGAAATGCTTTTGATTGGTACACATACCTCGAGGCTGGATCTATTGATAGCTGGGATCAACTAGAGCAAGAGTTCCTCAATCGCTTTAATAGCACGAGACGTACTGTGAGTATGATAGAACTTACAAATACTCGTCAACGAAAGGGTGAACCAGTTATTGACTTTATCAATCGTTGGAGGAATACAAGCCTCAACTACAAAGATAGGCTTAGTGAAGCTTCTGATATAGAAATGTGCATCCAAGGCATGCATTGGGGGGTTGCGCTATATCTTGCAAGGTATCAAGCCTAGCACATTTGAAGAACTTGCAACTCGTGCCTATGACATGGAATTAAGCATGACCTCCGCTAGAAATGAAAGGTTGCATATCTATGAGCCTCGCAAAGGGAACGACAAGCAAGAAATTAGGAAATGGAGCAAGTTTGTACCTAAGTATGAAAATAAAAAAGATATGAGTGTCAACACATCACCTGCGAAGTTCACAACAAAGGTGAGCAAGAAGCAGAGTATGAAATCCACTTCTTTCCAAGAGAAGCCAAGTGGAAAGTTGACTCTAAAAGAAATTCAAGAGTAGGAGTACACATTTATGGATTTGGATGTGCCCGCAATTTTTGAAGAGCTCCTTGAGTTAAATCTCATTGAGCTTCCGGAAATGAAGCTGGGAAAACGAATGACCCAAATTACTGCAAATACCATCGACTTATAAGCCACCCTATGGAGAAGTGCTTTGTCTTCTAGGACAAAGTTATGGACTTGGCTCGTGAAAAGAAGATCGTGCTTGAAGATGAGAAAGCAAGCGCAAACCAAGTCTCTATCACCTTTGGCTCATTCAGTCTAGATGAATTATGTTGTTTTAAAAAAAGTAAAGATGAAGAATTACGGAAGAACAACAAAGTTGAAGTTGATCAACCTGATGATGATTAAGGTTGGACGTTGGTGACTCATCATAGGCGCCACAAAATGAGCCCACGTAAAGAATTGATAGAACAACCAACAAGGAAAATAATGGTAAAAGACCAAGAAAACGGAATCCCGTGACCTTGGAGGAGTTCTTGCCAAGTTGGTTCCGCATGAAGATTTCCCGTGATGTTATTGAGGCCTCTTATTGCAATGCTGATAAAGGGGAAGAAAAAAGTGACGACCTACCGTTGGCACCATATTCAGAAAAGCTCATCGAGTCTATTCCTCAAGAAGTTAATGCTTGCGAGAAAAAAGTTACGTTCATAAATGACGATCTTGTACTAGGTGACACTCCTCATAACCACCCGTTGTACCTGGTTGGCTATGTGTGCGATGAAATGGTAAATTAAATTTTGGTTAATGGAGGATCCTCAATGAACATATTGCCAATTTGCACTGTAAAAGAACTTGGTATTCCCATGAACGAACTTTCGGAAAGTCATGTCATGATTCAAGGATTCCACCAAGGGGGCAAAGATCCATAAGAGCGATCAGGTTGGGAATCACCATTGAAGATATGCAATCAAGTGCATGGCTGCATGTGATTGATGCAAAGACTTCATACAACGTCTTACTTGGATGGTCTTGGATACATGAGAATAAAGTGGTTCCATCTACCTACCATCAATATTTGAAGTACTACGAGGGAGAAGTCGAGAAGAAGATAGTTGCTGAGGACAAGCCATTCACCGAGGTTGAATAACACTTCGTCGATTCAAAGTTCTACTTGAAGAACCGCATAGTGAATGAGCTAAAAATTGATGATGTCATGAAAAGCAAGAATGACGAGCCCATGAATAAAAGAGCTGAGGTGACTGCTGGTAAAGCCAAAGCTGCTACGAGGCAACCACGTAAAGGTTTGGGATATAAACAACCCTCACTAGTGCGCATCTCCATAAAAAGGGCGAGCAATAATTATATCACTATGGAAGATGAATCTGCCACCTCTAACAAGCCTTTCTGTCTTTGATCGACTTGGAAAATCAACTGCGAGGACTTTCGTATTTGAGAGATTGGGTCCATTAAAGAAGGGGAACATGTTCCAGAGAAATTATCAAAGCATAAGAACACCCGCTTCGCCCAGAATCCAGAAAATCTATAAGGATTTCCAAAGTTTTGTTCCTTCTAGAATGAGGCGACAAACAAAACTTGTGGTTTCATGTAAAGAAATACTAAATGTAAAGACATATACTGTGGTCTACACTAAAGAACGTGATGAAGACGAAGAAAGTGTGGGTTCTTCGTTTCATGTTACTGCACAAGGCTAGCACAATGTTTCATCTCTAATGGAGGATGACTAGAAATTGGAGGATGTTTCACCGTGTTATCACATATCCTTCAACGATAGGGACCCTCAAAAAAATGAAGATGTAAAGGATGTTCCGCCTGAACTTAAAGAAAGGGTGAAGACAATAGCTGATGCCTTAAAAGAAGTTAACCTTGGCACTGATGAAGAAAATGCTTGACTTCGATTAGCAGAGTTGGAGGTTCTTAATGAGAAAAGGTTGGAAGCTCTACAAAGTCTTGAATATTATCAAGCTCGATTGTCTCGCGCCTTCAATAAAAGAGTTCGCCCAAGATCCTTTCAAGTAGGAGATCAAGTCCTTTCCATAAAAAGACCCATTATTACTTCCCATAAACATGTAGGAAAGTTCACTTCAAAATGGGATGGGCCATATGTCATGCAATAAGCTTATTCAAGTGGGGCTTACAAGCTGGTTAATGCAGATGGCATGAGAATCTACCTTATTAAAGATAAGTTTTTAAAGAAGTATTATCCTTGAAGTTATAACGCTCCTCAACGCACGAGCCTAAACTGCAAGTTATAATGCTCCTCAATGCACGAGCCTAAACTACAAGTTACAAGGATTCTAGGAACATGAGCCTACATTGTATGTCACGAAACTCCCCAAATATGAACTAAATCTTTAAGATGTAAAGCTCTTCAAATTTGAGCAAAGTCTTCCAGTCGCAAAGTTCTTTAAATTCGAGCAAAGATTCAAGTCAAAAGCTCTTCAAAGTCGAGCAAAGACTTCAAGTTGTAAAGTTCTTCAAATTAGAGACAAATGTCAAATTTCAAAACTCTTCAAATTTGAGCTAAATCTTCAAGTCACGAAACTCTTCAAATTCGAGCCGAACTTCAAGTTGCAAAGCTCTTCAAAATTGATCAATTCTTCAAGTTGCAAAGATTTTCAAATTGAGCAAGTCTTCAAGTTGCGAAGCATTTAGAAACATAAGCTAAAAAATCCTAAAAATACGAGCTTAAATTGCAAGTTACTACGCTCCTTAACGCAAGACCATAAACTGCATCTTACTCCTGGCCCGTAAGAGTATAAACTGTGTATGATCCCAAAAAAGCCCGCTAGGTTAAAAATCTCGAAAGAGGTGGCCTAAGCAAAAGTTAGGATATTATAAAAAAATAAAAAAAAAACTCACTGTGGTATGACTTGATCCTCTTCACCGAGGTACGTAGGCAGCTTAGAGTTTCATTCTAAGTTCAGTCGCATGAGTTCAATATATACACGTTACCCCAATAGTTATTCGAAGGAAGAATGATGGAATATAATCCACTTGATTGGACCTTAAAAATCGGGCTTACATGAACTTTGTGCCTTATCAAGGATTGGTGGTTCAATAAGGGCAAGCCTCTATAGCAAATTGGCATCTCCGATGGATGGATGTAGACTTTTAGTAGAAGGCCAAATCTTCAATTTGAAGTCCTTAAGTTCACCGGTCTTCAACTTGAATTATATAAGCCCTTCAAATCTTCAAGTATGTCTCTCTTCAAGTTAAATTTTGCAAGTCCACCTCCCTTCAAGTTGAAGTCTGCAGGTCCACCAAACTTTAAGTTGAAATATTCAATCTCTCCAAATCTTCATGTGCGTCGGTCTTCAATTTGAAGTCCTCAAATTTGCTGGTCTTCAAGTTGAATTATTCAAGCCCTCCAAGTTTTCAAGTCCATCGGTCTTCAAGTTGAAGTCCTTAAGTTTGTCGGTCTTCAAGTTGAGTTGTTTAAGCCCTCCAATTTTTTAAGTTGAAGTCTTCAAGTCTGCTAATTCTTCAAGTTGAAGTTTAAAGTCCATCTCTCTTCAAGTTGACGCGTCAAAGTCCGCTAAATCTTCAAGCCCGTCAAATCATCAAGTTTGTCGGTCTTCAAGTTGAGGTCTACAAATCCACCAAGTATTTAAGTTGAGGATTTCTAATTTTTCAATCTTAAGGTGGACATGTTAGTCCCTTTGCACCTTAGGTTGGCCTCTTCGCAGGTTTGTCCTTAAAGGAACTATAATTTTTCAATCTTAAGGTGGACATTTAAGTACCTTTGCACCTTAAGTTGGCCTATTTGTCGATTTGTCCGTCTATATAGGATGGGGATTTGTCCGTCTATATGGTTATATGAATTTATCCATCTATATGGCAATGTGGATTTGTCCGTCTATACGTTGCGAGAGATTTATCCTCCTATATGTTGTTGTAAATTTGATCATCTATATGCCGTTATGAATTTATCCTTCTATAGAACGTCATGAAGTTGCCCGTCAACTTGGTACTCAACGACTCTTCTCTTCTTAACCTACAACAACCAAAAAAGAAAAATAAAGAAGACAACGAAAAACGCAGAAGAGTGAGTTACGTGTTGAATATAAACTCAAAATAGGCTTATGTTTGACGGCGATGTCTTGATGTTTACAA
Source organism: Nicotiana otophora (assembly GCA_000715115.1). Lineage (NCBI taxonomy): Eukaryota > Viridiplantae > Streptophyta > Magnoliopsida > Solanales > Solanaceae > Nicotiana > Nicotiana otophora. The sequence continues at coordinate 5,514 of AWOL01S0036949.1, read as the reverse complement.
TCGAAGAACATTGGCGCTATATATAGTTAAGAATAGCGGCTGTCAAGAATCTGTGTTTCGAAGTGAGACTAGCAGTTTGTTAGAGTCCAACAAAAATTTGGTATTTTAATTCAAATAGTAGGACAAGCTACTGGCGGCTGGAAAATTTGTTTCCAACGTGGACTTAGTATCATTGTTTCTTAGAAGACTCGGCTTGTAAAAGCTTCATGCAAATTGACGTGGATCAAATTGTGACCTTACTAGTACAAGAGTTGAAAGGCAAAATAAAGTAATGGCCATGCCACGTGGATTATGCACATGTAACTTATGAATTCAAGGTTAATTAATCATTACAATGTGAAAATATTATTTTCTAACCAAGAATTCTTGGAAAAGTTGAAGTCAGATGTTAACCAAGGTTTTGGATTTCCTGACTCAACCTTGTTCTTATATAAAGAGCGAGCATGATCTTATATTAGCATTACAAATGAGTTGTTTTTCTTAGAAGTTCAAAGTTGACGATTTCAAGATTTAATGTCTCGTGTTACTTCAATCCTTGTCGTCTTTCTTATATGTCTCGTGTTACTTCAATAAATTTTTTCAATTGTCGGAATCCTTGTCGCTACGTCTTCTATAATTTCGCCTAAGTATTCTCTACCGATCGTGAGTACTTTAGGTGTCGTAGCTCTCTCTCGAGCAACTACCACAATTTACTAGATATATTCTCTCGAACTACGCTAGCTGGCACTAATTCACCGCTCACTATGATCGCACCAATATTTCGTTATCTGTAATCCCACCTTTAAACCCTCGGTATTGATTTCTCACATATATTAGGAGTGATGTTATTCAAATACTACCTAAATGCGTACTCTCTCTCGAGCAATATACTCACTAAATAGGTACAGTTAATTGATGGCCATTCAATCAACAACAATAAACACGTCGTTGAACAAGTAGAGAAATCCAACGGCTCAATTATATAAAAACGTAATAAGAATTCATCCTACAAAAGGTTCCATCAAAACGCTAGATAACAAATTAATTATTCATAATAGTATGCAAAACTACAATACTATAATTCATAACCAATAATGAAAATAGGAAGAAGGAAGTGAAAAACTCGTAGAAGAATTCTCCGCCTTGTTCCTAGTGTGTTCTTGCCTCATTTGGTCGATAATCCTCTCTAAGAACGTCCCCTTCCCCCCTCAAAAGTGAGTTTAAATACTATTTATATGTGATAGGGTTAGCATGGGGCGAAATAACACAAGCCCACTTCGAAATAGCCTTTTTAGGATAGCTCGTTCACTCTCTCGTGCGCACGCGAGAGGGAACGAGCGAAGTTCTTCTCTTTTTCTTTTCCTTCTAGGTCTCTCGTGCACTTCCATGCCTTTTTGCTATAATCCGATATTTTTTCTCAAGCTTTTCCTCAGCTAGCTCGTTCACTCTCTTGTGTGCACGCGAGAGTGAACGAGCAAAGTCCTTCTTTTGTCTTTTGGTCCCGAATCAACTTCTTTTGCTCATTTTTTGTTCAACTTGCTCCTACACATAAGAATGCACGTAATGAGCATAATTCACTACAAAAATTCATGTAACCTACCGTAACCACATAAGTTATGAGATGAAAGTACATAAAAAAATATGCATTTTTGGCCGTTTATCACCAAGTCACATTAAAAGGCAAATGAAACTGCACGCCACATGTTGAAGTGACATGTTCTCGCTAGTTAAATGCGGCATTGTCTCTCTTCTATCTGATTGGTCGAAAAAAGTTTGTTCTCATCACAACTCTTCCCTCCCACAACTATAAATAAGGGTCTTCATAACTCCGAAAAAGGACCAGAAGTTATAACAAGAAGACACAAGGGAACTTGTGAATCAAATGCCACAATTCTCTGCTAACTGCAAGTGTTCAAGCATGCAAGCACTTCAACACAAATTTTATGTATTCAAGATCAAGAACGAAGTCAAATTAAATACAAGGAGTTCAAGATCAAGGCTACGTGTTCGTGATACAATTCGTGACAACAATCAAAGTGTTCGCGATGGATAAATCAAATTCAAATTCAAGATCAAGCTCAAAGGCCCTTGAATTTATATTGGAAAAGTAGAATCAGAGGAATCATAGAGATTGTAACACTCAAATTACTCGAAATCAAATACAACGATTGTTGCTATATTTTCGGTCTCGATTATTTTACTGATGCAAATTTATTGTCTACAATTAGTATAAAAACCAAATAACTAAATTAAAGGCTTCTCTTTTCCAGTGTAATAAAAAATCACCATTGCCGTAAAATCTAACACAACATAAATTTGAGAGAAATTCGCTTTTCAAACTTTTGGTCATATTTTCTTATTACTATTTTTATTTTATTTTTTGGAGTCTTGGGAAAAGGTAAATTTTTCATGGCTTATAGTGAACGTGAAGATGTTTATGAGGGTTTGGGGATTTTTTTTGCTAAAAGATTGAAGCTTTGATGAGCTAAAAAAAGGAAAAATTTGGGTGTTTCAAATAAATTATAGGATCATATCTGATTTTCCTCTTATGTATTTCCCAGGCATAAAACTTTTTTGTGAGCTAAAAAAAGACATAATTCTAGGTGTTTCAAGTAATCAAATGAGACATTTGGGTTAATCCTCTTGTGTATTATTCATTTATTAGTATTCTTAATTTTTGGAGCCTTAATAATATTTTGTAGCAATGAGGTATTTGTGTTAAGTATCTGTTATGAAATTTTCAAGAAAAAGCTAAAAGCCAAGATTAACACCTGTCACACAAGGAGGAGTGGACAGTGCATAATTTCAAAGATGCACGTCAATCATATAAATGTTAGATGCAAAGGGGATTAGGTCAAAAGAATTTTAGATTTTATAACAGCGGGATATCTTGGTTAACACTTAACACAACCAAAAGGGTTAATAGGAGCTACAGTAAAGTGCATATTTGGCCAACAGAATTACTCCATGCTTTTACAATTACAATCATACCCTCTGACCCATATTCTAACCGGATGCAGCTCTCTGAAAACCTGAGGCAGTTCAAATTCCGGCTTACTAATAGTAGAAATATATAGACTCACGATAATTTTTCAAGTAAAAAAATGAAAATGTTACATTAAAAAGTGTACATGCAAGTCTAAATATGAATATAATAAGTTAGGATAGTTTTGTTTTGAAAAAGTAAATACTATTTGAATAAAAATAAATAGTAAAAGCACAATAGCCAAAGAACTTACAAGATCGTTTGAAATTTTTATACAACTAATGTGAAACAAGTGTATTCTTTTAATAATTACTTTCTAAGGTGTAGTCTTGTTTACATGTGATTTGAAGTTTTTTCCTTTTCCCCCTTACTTAATATGGGCGTAATTTTAATTTTGAAGAATAAGCATGATTGAGAAACAACGCAATAAATGAAGAGTGCGCTTGGAGCAGAGAGAGACAAGGCTCAACAAGCTAGATAGTATGCCTAGAATAAAGTTGTTAGTGGCTTGAAGATTTAAAATAGAATAGAAAAAAGTTGCGAGTGACTCAATAAGTTGAGTAAGGGAAAGAAGTGATAGAGAACAGATTGTAAACACAGATCCAGGATAATCCTTTTCATTTAGTAGGGCCTCCATCAATTGGGCCACATTTTTATTGTCTTTCGGACTGTTTATTCTATTTAGGAAACTTTATAATAACCGTCACAATTTAAAAGAAATATAATAAATTCGTAACATGAAATTCAATATTACAGTTGTGGCAAAAAAATATTTATATTTGTAGCACACGATTCCATTAAAATAGGAATATTAATTATTAATCTCTAAACATATATAAGCAATTTGAATGGAAAGTCAATAATTCTTTGTACAAAAAAACATGCCTTTGTTTCTCTTTATCCGTTAGTTTTTCTTCTTTTTCTTCATCTTCTTAATTTTATTTCTGCCGAAACCAATATATTTTCTAAATTTGTTCCACTAGTTTTCTTTTTAATTATCTTTCTTAAGTTTTTATCTTCTTCTTTCTTCCTTTCTTAACATAAAGATCTTACTTCGATAATAATATATGTTAATATATACAAAACGTATATAAAACAAATATTAAATTAACACATATAAAATATACAAAAAATATACATAAAAAATATATCTTCAATTAAGATGACAGTTAGACATGTGAAATATATCTTAAATTTAATTAATATGACATATAAATATACAAAAAACATATATATAAAAAATACATCCTGAATTAAAATGGCACTTGACATATAAAATATATTTAAAATATAAATTAAAAATACATCTTAAAATAAGATGGCACTTCACAAATAAATATACAAAACTTATATACATAAAAATAAATGATACTTGATATACAAAGTATAAAAGATGTATAAATCAATACATCTTGAATTTAGGTGGCATTCACATATGCATCAAGTTTTAAAAAATGGAGTGAAGAAGATGAATGTTGGACTTAATTTTTGTAATATGCTAATAATGAAAAAAAGTATTTTTTATGGAATAAACAATAAATGATGTTATTTTTTTAAATAATAGTTAAAAAGGGATTAAGTGTGTAAAAAATTCTATTTTTTTGTTATTAGCCACTATTGATGTACATATAAATAGAGTCAATTGACTCTAATTTCACTAAATGTATTATTTCACATTTTATTTAGCTAATTGTCTCAAGCTCTCTTCTCTCACCTACTTAGACAATGCAATTACACACAATGCCAGATCTGCATTGTCACTTGCTGGTGCTCAAGCACCCATTATCTTTGACCAAATTTAGTAAATTTGCATAGGTAATTATAAAATATTTAGACCATTATTGAGTGAGAACCCATGCATAACTAAACTTCTTTTTTCTTTTCTTTCAAAATTTTTATCGGCGAGTAGCCATGACTTTAAAATCTTGGATTTGCCGCTATATATATATAAATTAGAACTTAATTAGATGAATTAGACCATTATTGTGTGTATGTATACTAGGCTAAGAAAACCATGTATTAACCACATACATGTATTTAACCATGTATTTACCACACACATGTATTTCAAAACGAAACGTTTTCCTAAAACAAATTCCTTATCATAGTTTTTTTCCTCTCACATATATAATCGGTATCGGAGTAAAATAAACTAAACATTTCTAAATTTTTGTTCCTTTTCTTTTATAATATAAAATTACAAAAAAAGATTTTATTTCACATTATTAGTGTGGAATAAGTTATGTCCAACCAAAAACTTTAAACTTATGATGTTATAATTCAATTAAATTCTAAGTGTTATGAAAATAATTGTATTGTGGATGTTCATTTATTACTCCGCTATAGATAATCTTCCTGAAGAAGATTATCCATTTAGTACTCTGTTGAAGTTTATCTACAAGCAGCTGATGCAGGCAGGTTGCAAGCAGCTCAATGAAATGATTTGCAACAGCTTCTTATTAAACAGGCAGGTTGCAAGCAGCTCAATGAAATGATTTGCAACAGCTTCTTATTAAACAGGCAGGTTGCAAGCAGCTCATGCAGATAGC
>AWOL01S0036948.1:0-10221 GCA_000715115.1 Nicotiana otophora | reverse complement strand
CCTTATAAGGTTTTTAATGAGGCAGCTAGCAATGCGTATTACTAAATATGTGTACTCTTTTTCCTTCACTAGGATTTTTTTTCACAGGATTTTTTCCTAATAAGGTTTTAATGAGGCATATTATCTTTTAATGAACATCCAAGGGGGAGTGTTATGAAAATAATTGTATTGTGGATATTCATTTATTACTTCGCTATAGATAATCTTCCTGAAGAAGATTATCCATTTAGTACTCTGTTGAAATTTATCTACAAGCAGCTGATGCAGGCAGGTTGCAAGCAGCTCAATGAAATGATTTGCAACAGTTTCTTATTAAACAGGCAGGTTGCAAGCAGCTCATGCAGACAGCTAAAGAAAAGCCTTGCAGCTGCTTCCTTTCTTCTATAAATAGAGGAGTTTTCAGTTCATTATGTATATGAATTTGAAGTTGAATAATATATCAGTTTCTCTCTATATTTGTTTTTAGTTTATCTACTTTATAGTATTTATTTTATAATACTAAGTAGCTAGTATTAGTGTAGTACCTTTTATCAAAAACCATATCGTGTACTATTTTCGCGAACCCTGCATGTGCATCAACATGCTTCCAACCGACTCGATATTCCATCAAGAAAGTTCTCCTACATGCCAGATTGCCAATGAAGAAAAATAAATTAGAATACATAGCATTCATCTATTATTCTATTGTAAGTACTCATTGCAATTCGAGTAAATGGCACCGAATGACTTTCAATTCGTACATTACGTTAAGGAATTGATTCTTCATTCTTGTAAAATAACCAGTCATGCATTTTTTCCATCTCAATTTTCATAAATGTATACATCAATCTACAAAGAACGATATGACAGATGCGAAACTCAAAAGAAAAACTACTCTAATTTTATTAATTGTTTTCCGGCAAACATCAAAGAGGAAGAGAAGGGATTATATTTTACTATTATGGCATTGATTTACAAAAGGTAGTAGCTATGAAGAACATAATAACCGACACAAACATGCATCGCAGATTAAGAAGTGTATTTGACAAACAAAACAAAAGTTAGGGTTTGCAAAAGAAAAGAAGCATTAACTCATTGAGAGATGTTGGTGAATGTGGGAAAAAATATAGAGAAGAGGCTAGTTAAGGTGCTCTGTCCATGCATGTTGAGGTGGAGAGGGCATGTTTTGATGCCCAAAACAACCGTTACCCAAAATGATACCAATGAAAAGTCATGACGACCGTTCGTGCGGAAGGAAAAGGAATAGATGAGGCGTAATTAGGAGGTGTCATTAAGGGGATTAGTGAAGTGACTTTTGGGACTTATGGAAGAAACGGTTCCAATGAAGAAACATTGCAATAAAAATAATGAGAGGAAAAACAAAACCAAAAAAATGAGATAATAGATAAATATGATCCTTGGTCAAAGAGAGGTGCCAAGTCAGCTCCTATTGTATCTACTTTATATAGATATATAGATTATTATGTTGTTATTGTTGTTGTTGACTATGAAAAGTGAGCATTAGATCTTGCCAAGCTCGTCACTGCTTTCAGCCGGAGGTTAGACTTGCTACTTATTGAGTATATGAGATCGATTGGTTGTACTCATACTACACTTTGCACTTCATGTACAGATCCAAGTGTTGCTGATCGTGGTAGTTGCGCGTGAATCCGATATAGACTAGTTTGAGATTTCGAGGTAGCCCTATTGTACTCCGTTCGCAGGCCTTGAAATCCTTTTCCTTATTTCATGTTATCATTGTTTAGTCTTTTAGACAATATTGTAGTTGACTCAAATCATGTATGTATTATTTTATAGAACTCATGTACTCGGTGACACAAGTTTTTTGGGTGATTACAGTTGTATTGATATTATGACTTCATTTATTTATACTATTTTGCTATTTGAGACTATTTCTTATTATTATTGAAATTTATTTTCGCATGCTTGTTGTTGGCTTGCCTAGCAAGCGGTGTTAGGCGCCATTACGGCTCCGGTAGAATTTTGGATCGTGACAAGTTGGTATTAAAGCAATAGGTTCATATAGGTTTCATGAGTCATGAGCAGGCATATTAGAGTTTTGTGGATCGGTACAGAGACGCCTATACTTATCTTCAAGAGTATATAGTGCATTAGGAAACTTTCTCCTTTCTTGATTCCTTATCATGCGACTTTGTTTCGGGAATCCTATATCTTCATTTCTTTGCTACTCATTTGTACATGATTTTGAGTACTCGATATCAGTTAGGATTGGTGAGCTTTGATGGTGATATATATATAGTGCAAGATGTTTTTTCCATATGTATGAGGTCAAACTACTATTGTCGCTTGCAGAGGGGTTGCCGTCTATTGCAGCTCTAGTGTTGGTTGTACCCACAAATTTGGGCCCTTATACAGTTTATTGTGATAATCCACGCGTTGACCTTGATGTGGTGTGGGTGCATAATGGTAGGGTGATTGTTTAAGCTTGCGGTCGTAGCAGCCCCACGAGAAAGATTATTTTGTTCATGAATTGAAGTTTGACATTTTTCCCATCGGAGGCGAGGCATTTAGGCTATGGATGTTTAGGTCATGGCCGATGGATTTGAGAGATTGGGTATTAGTGTGGAATAAGTTATGTCCAACCAAAAACTTTCTACTTATTGAGTATATGGGATCGATCGGTTGTACTCATACTACACTCTGCACTTCATATAGATTAGTGTGGAATAAGTTATGTCCAACCAAAAACTTTAAACTTATGATGCTATAATTCAATTAAATTCTAAGTAGCTAGTAGTAGTGTAGTACCTTTTAGGTCATGGTCGATGGATTTGCGAGATTAGGCATTTCTGAGCTTCGTAGAGCTCTCACTTGTGTTGTTGTGTAATCATTTTTGTTTGAGCACATTAGGATCGTCAGTATGATGGTTTCCATTTTCTTACCCTTAGTGACACAATGTTATGCGGTAGTGCTAAGCAGGTGGTCCTTAGTATGGATGATGTGTTGCGACTTCGGGGTCGGATATGCATTTCTAGTGTTGATGGTTCATGGGAGGTAACCCTTGAGGAGGTTGGTAGATGTGGTATTTTATTAGTCCAGGAGATGTGGAGATGTATCGTGATTTGAGGCAGCATTATTGGGAGGAGAATGAGAAAGGACATTATTGGGCATGTTTCATGATGTTGGATTATCAGCTGGTCGAGAGTAAGCATCCAAGACCGAGTGGTTACTTCGGAAGATGGTTATATTGATGTGGCAGTGAAAGTGAATCATTAAGGATTTTGTGCTAGGGTTGCCACATATTTCGAGGAAGTTTGATGCTATGAGATCATTATGGACCATTGAGGGCATTTCATATTGGTGGTGACTTCTTATATTTTGAGTGTTCGAATTTGACGAGAAGGGTTTGCTTGAGCTACTGAGGGAATGTGAATGCTTGATTATCATCTTAGTGTGCATACCGTTTTGAGTTGGGATGTGTTGAAAGATCTTCTAGTTGTTCATTAGTAGAATGAAATATAATTTTTGCAGCCTGCGGACGAGTGTGGATTCATGAAGATTAGTTGATTGCATAGCAGTTGTATCTATAGCAGGTTATAGAAGGATGTTGAAACATAGTTGCACAGGTTGGCTATCTCATGCGAGAAGATTCAGGGGTTGTATAATTTCTTATAAGGTTTCTATGAAGAGTTTTACCTTCTATCTAGTGGAGTGTGTGGTACGATGTGGGTTCGGATCGCTTGAGGAAGATGAAACGACTGTCGAGGATGAGAGTGCATTGGTTTGATAATTTGGGATGTGTTATGGTTGGCGCAACATGAGCTTATGAGATATTCAGTTGATTAACAGTGTGGGATTATGTCCGTTAGAGAGGATCAGTCATTACTGGTTATTAGCTTATGTATTGTGTCTTAAAGCCAAGTGGGGGAGTCTACCATCGACTATTCGGTCACCTAGTCATGTGTTGCTATAGATTCAGGATTAAGGGACACATGTGGATTATATATGATTATAGAAGGATGGCTTCGAGGATGATAGTAACAACTCGGCCAGTCGTTCCGAGAGTTATACCCCGTTTCCACCATTTCTGCTTCTTCTTGTGTTCTTCAGCTATATTATGATATATCGGGTTAGTTGGTTCGGGTCCGCAGTGGTTTCGTAGTGAATTGGGACACTTAGTCTCTTTATTAGAAGCTTAAGTTGGAAAGGTCAATCGGATGTTGACTTATATGTAAACGACCTTGGATTTAAATTTTAATGGTTCTGTTAGCTACGTTAGGTGATTTCGGACTTAGGAGCGCGTCCGTAATGTGATTTGGAGGTCCGTAGTAGAATTAGACTTGAATTGGTGAAAGTTAGAATTTCGGCAATTTTGGCCGGTAGTGAAAATTTTGATATCGGGGTTGGATTGGATTTACGGAAGTTGGAGAAGGTTCGTGGTGTCATTTCAGACTTGTGTGCAAAATTTGAGGTTATTCGGATGTGGTTTGGTAGGTTTCGGCGTCGTTTGTGAAATTCGGAAATTTCAAAGTTTATTAGGCTTAAATCCGTTCTTAATCCGTGTTTTGATGTTGTTTGACATGATTTGAAGGCTCGACTAAGTTCGTATGGTGATTTAGGATTGATTGGTATGTTTGGTTGAGGTCCCGGGGTCTCGGGCGTGTTTCGGATGTTCAATGGGTCATTTTTGAACTTAAGGAGTTGATAGATTTTCTGGTGTTATTGCAGACACTTTTCTTCATCGCATTCGCGAGGGAGATCTCGCGATCGCGTACGTCATCTGAGAGGTCAGCAAAAAGTTGCTCTTCACATTCGCGAAGATGAATACGCGATCATGTAAGGTTGTCAGGCAGTGCACCGTGAATGCGTGGGCTAGGCCGCGTTCGCGATGAAGAAGTGAGGCAGCAATGGAGTTTGAGTGTTACTCTTCGTGGTCGCGTGAGGACAATTGCGATCGCGTAAGTGTGAGCATCTAGTGCATCGCGTTCGCGTAGAGTAAATATTCTGAGGGAGCGAAGTTGTTCTTCGCGATCGCGAGGCCTTTTCCGCGATCGCGATTAAGGAAATATGGGCAGCAGTGTTAAATTTTAAAATCGAGGGTTTGAACCCATTTTTCATATTTTGAGCTAGAGACCACGGATTTAGGCGATATTTGAAGGGATTTGTAGGGAGTTGATTGGGGTAAGTGTTTCTCACTTGATTTTGGTTAAATTCCATGATTATATCTTGATTTTTATCGTCTAAATTGTGATTTGGAGTGAAAAATTGGGGAAAAAGTGGAAGAGTTCTTGAGATGGGATTTTGAGGTTTTGAAGGGGATTTTGTTATCGGATTTTGGTAAATTTGGTATGACTAGACTCGTGAGTGAGTGGGCTTTCGGGTTTTGTGAATTTTATCGGATTTCGAGACGTGGGCCCGGGGGTCGAGTTTGGGCCGATTTTGGATTTTGGCTATAATTTGGTATTTTTCTTGTGGAATTGATCCCTTTAGCCTATTTTGATCGTATTGTATTTCTTGTTGCTAGAATCGAGACTCTTGTAGGCCGATTCGAGAGGCAAGGGCATTGCGGAGTAGAGATTTGCTTGGATTTGGGGTAAGTAACAATTGTAAATCTGGTCCTGAGGGTATGAAACCACAAAATTTTATATCATTTTACTATTTGGAGGTGGCGCACATGCTAGGTGACAGGCGTGTGGGCGTGCACCGTTGGGAATTGTGACTTGATCCGTCCCGTATCAATTGTAAAGTTGAATATTTTGTTGAAACTATTTGATTCTTATGTGTTTTAGAAAGAATTTCTGTGAATCACGCTGGATGCCATGTTTAGGCCTCATGCCAGTGTTGTTTGGACCCTTAGAGGTCTTTTCTTGCTATCCTCTCATTGTTTTTGATTAAAAATCTATACTCAGTCATGTTTATACATATTTACAGCATAACTCAATCTCTATTACTTTATTTTGATGCATCATATAAATGTTGTTTGGGTTGAATACTTTGTTTTCTGAGAGCCCGAAAGGCTGGAGAAGTTTATGACTGAGTGAGGCTGAGGGCCTTATTTGTGAGAATATTTATGGGATCGGGCTGCACGCCGCAACATGTTTGATATAGGCCGAGGGCCTCATTGATTTATGCCATGATTCGCTTGATATATAGCGCTTGGGCTGAAGGAGCCCCTCCGGAGTCTGTACACACCCCCAGTGAGCGGAAGTACCTACTCAGTGCGAGTGCCGAGTGCTGAGTGACTGGGAGGCATGAGTGATGTTGAGGTCTGCCCGGGGGGCTGTATACAAGTGATTGTGAGGTTTGCCCGAGGGGCTGTATATAAGTGATGTTGTCCGATGGGCTGATTATGATTTCATTATTTTTGCTCACCTTTGAATTGAGCCTTTGTTTAAAAACTGTTGAAAGATATCTTTAAATGATATTACTGGAACTGGATTTAAATAGTTGATTTGATTAAAACTCTGGTTTTAAAAGCATGCTGTATTTTACTGAATTTTTGTGATATGAACTTTACTTGCATTATTGCTCGTCACTACTTCTCAGTCTTTATTTACTGTTGTTACTTACTGAGTTGGCGTACTCACGTTACTCCCTGCAACTTGTGTGTAGATCCAGGCATATCTGGACACGGTAGCGGCTGTTGATTATTTCGGTTGTAGATCTTCTCAGGGATAGCAAGGTAGCTGCATGACTAGTGATACCCTGATATTAGGCTTTTCTTTTCCGTACTTTTATTTTGATTTGAACTCCTTTACGAAGATTTTTATGTTAAATAGCCTTGAAATTATCTTTTAAATGAAAATATCGGTTTGTTTTGGAAATGAGTCGACTTGCCTAGTTCCACGATAGGCGCTATTACGACAGGGTTAGTTTGGGTCGTGACAAGTTGGTATCAGAGCCTAGGTTACATAGGTCTCACGANTTTTGTATCATTATACTATTTTGAGGTGACGCACATGCTAGGTGACGGGCATGTGAGCGTGCACCGTTGGGGATTGTGACTTGGTCCATCCCGTATCAACTGTAAAGTTGAATATTTAGTTGAAACTATATGATTCTTATGTGTTTTAGAAAGAATTTCTTTAAATCAGGCTGGATGCTATGTTTAGGCCTTATGCTAGTGTTGTTTGGACCCTTAGAGGTCTTTTCTTGCTATCCTCTCATTGTTTTTGATTAAAAATCTATACTCAGTCATGTTTATACATATTTACAGCATAACTCAATCTCTATTACTTTATTTTGATGCATCATATAAATGTTGTTTGGGTTGAATACTTTGTTTTCTGAGAGCCCGAAAGGCTGGAGAAGTTTATGACTGAGTGAGGCTGAGGGCCTTATTTGTGAGAATATTTATGGGATCGGGCTGCACGCCGCAACATGTTTGATATAGGCCGAGGGCCTCATTGATTTATGCCATGATTCGCTTGATATATAGCGCTTGGGCTGAAGGAGCCCCTCCGGAGTCTGTACACACCCCCAGTGAGCGGAAGTACCTACTCAGTGCGAGTGCCGAGTGCTGAGTGACTGGGAGGCATGAGTGATGTTGAGGTCTGCCCGGGGGGCTGTATACAAGTGATTGTGAGGTTTGCCCGAGGGGCTGTATATAAGTGATGTTGTCCGATGGGCTGATTATGATTTCATTATTTTTGCTCACCTTTGAATTGAGCCTTTGTTTAAAAACTGTTGAAAGATATCTTTAAATGATATTACTGGAACTGGATTTAAATAGTTGATTTGATTAAAACTCTGGTTTTAAAAGCATGCTGTATTTTACTGAATTTTTGTGATATGAACTTTACTTGCATTATTGCTCGTCACTACTTCTCAGTCTTTATTTACTGTTGTTACTTACTGAGTTGGCGTACTCACGTTACTCCCTGCAACTTGTGTGTAGATCCAGGCATATCTGGACACGGTAGCGGCTGTTGATTATTTCGGTTGTAGATCTTCTCAGGGATAGCAAGGTAGCTGCATGACTAGTGATACCCTGATATTAGGCTTTTCTTTTCCGTACTTTTATTTTGATTTGAACTCCTTTACGAAGATTTTTATGTTAAATAGCCTTGAAATTATCTTTTAAATGAAAATATCGGTTTGTTTTGGAAATGAGTCGACTTGCCTAGTTCCACGATAGGCGCTATTACGACAGGGTTAGTTTGGGTCGTGACAAGTTGGTATCAGAGCCTAGGTTACATAGGTCTCACGAGTCATGAGCGGGTTTAGTAGAGTCTTGCGGATCGGTATGGAGATGTTTGTACTTATCTTCGAGAGGCTGCAGAACCTTTTGGAAATTTCACATTCTTGGATTCTTGTCGTGCAAATCTGTCTATTCTGGTAACTAAACTTCTGTTGTTTTATTCTCTCACAGATGGTGAGGACTCGTACTACCGGTCAGGATAGACAACCACTAGTACCACCATCTAGGGCCGCGAGAGGCCGAGGTCGCGGTAGGGACAGAGGTGCAGCCCGCACAACAGCTGGGGCAGTACCTGCAGATCCACCAGTTGCCCCAGATCAGGATCAGATTCCAGTTGTTGATACACCAGCTCAGGCACCACCTGTTCCTATTGTGATTCCAGGCCTTCAGGAGGCCCTAGCACAGATTATGAAAGCGTGTACCGGTCTTGCTCAGGCGGTCTCTATCTCGACGCCCGCAACCACTTCTCAGGCCGGGAGAGGCACTCAAACTCCCGCCGCTTGCACACCCGAGCAGGTTATTCAGGGACTCCAGACACTGGGGGCACCACCAGCCCAGCCGATTGCAGCTGCTCAGGACTATGTGGTTCCTACTATGCCTGAGGATGATCAACGTAGGTTGGAGAGGTTTGGGAGACTCCAGCCTCCACCTTTCAGTGGGACAGAGAGAGAGGATTCCTAGGACTTCTTGGACAAGTGTCAGAGGATACTCCGTATAGCTGGTATTCTGGAGACTTATGGGGTATAATTCACTATTTTTCAGTTTTCTGGCGCTGCACTCAGATGGTGGGAGACTTATGAGAGGCGTAGGCCTGTTGGCGCAGCACCCCTTACTTGGCAGCAGTTCTTCGTGGTCTTTTTGGAGAAGTTCGTGCCTCAGTCCCGCAGAGAGGAGTTGCGCAGACAGTTTGAGCAGCTTCGCCAAGGTGATATGTCTATGACACAGTATGAGATGCGGTTCTCCGAGTTATCCCGTCATGCGATCTGGTTGGTTCCCACAGACCGAGAGAGGATCAGGAGGTTAATAGATGGCCTCGATTTTTAGCTCTGGTTGCATATGACTAGAGAGAGAGTGTCTGGTGCTACTTTTGATGAGGTTGTCGACATTGCTCGACAGATTGAGATGGTTCTCGGTCAGGAGAGAGTTGAGAGGGAGGCCAAGAGGCCTCGTGGTCAGGGTGGATTCAGTGGTGCTCCTTATGGGGGCCAGTTCCAGCACGGCAGAGGCCGTCCATTCAGGCATGCTCAGTCAGTTCGCCCAGTTCACCATGGTTCATCATCGGGCCATAGTTCTCACAGTTCTCATTAGGGCCACTCATCACTTAGTGCCCTCCCAGCCCAGAGTTCATCCCGTGCTCCGTCAGTTCAGGGCTCCTTCATGCCAGGTTCTTCTACCAGTTATCCCGATGCTAGGGGCCCCCTTCAGTCCCCACCACCAGCACCAGGGAGTTATTTTGAGTGTGGGGAGTTTGGGCATATGTGGAGGTAGAGTCCTCGTCGTCATGGAGGTATATCTTAGCAGAGGAGTCAGCCTTCGACTTCAGCACCAGTTACTTCACCACCCGCCCAGTCAGCTCAGGGTGGAGGTCAGTCAGCTAGGGGTCGCCCTAGAGGGGGAGGCAGAGAAGAGGGTGGCCAGGACTGTTTCTATGCCCTCCCTACCAGACCAGATGCTATTGCTTTAGACGATGTGATTACATGTATTGTCTCAGTTTGTCCCAGAGATGCCTCTATATTATTTGACCCGGGTTCCACTTATTCATATGTTTCCTCATATTTCGCTCATTTTCTGGATATGCCCCGTGAGTCTTTAGTTTTATCTGTTCATGTATCTACTCCTGTGGGCTATACTATTGTTGTGGACCACGTATGTTGATCATGTGTGGTGACTATTGGGGGTCTGGAGACCCGAGTAGACCTTTTGCTGCTCAACATGGTTGACTTTGATGTGATATTGGATATGAATTGGTTGTCTCCATGTCATGCTATTATAGATTATCACGCTAAGATGGTGACGTTGGCTATGTCGAGGTTGCCGAGGGTTGAGTGGAGCGGTTCTAT
>AWOL01S0036945.1:0-14635 GCA_000715115.1 Nicotiana otophora | reverse complement strand
ATTACAACTTGCCACAGAAATCAACAATACATTACTTTCCACAATAAGGAGCTCGTGGCTCGATCATAATGTGCACAAAATCTTAACAAAAATATCGGGGAGTGAACAACTCAATAAAATAATATTTCACATAAACTCAAGGTGGCAATCACACCAAATCATCATATAAAAATAATTTCAACAAACAAGGATCAAGACATGACAAATAGAGGATTTAATAAGTGCCAATAATTTCTAATTTAATACATAAGGGCGTCTACAAATTTAAACCGATATAATTTGCACATATAAACCAAGTAAGTACTCCTCATCTCGCGTACATGGTTTTCAATCACACAATTTTCACATAAGACTTAATGCCTAAGGGAAATTTCCCCCACTCAAGGTTAGGCAAGATACCTACCTCGACGAAACTAAGTCAATGCTTTAAATGATCTTCGCGAGTGAAGCTACCTCCGGACGGCTCAAATCTGAAATTGGCCCCTTAATAATAATACGATGGTCCGCCATACTAAACAAATTTCAATCTACAACAATGAAATACAATTGCACCAATATTAGTAACAAATTTCCAGATTTTTGGTCATTTAGGCATTTTGTCAAACATCTAGAGTGCATAATTCTCTACAACCTACTTCAATGGAATTTCTTCACCTAACAACCACCTTCCACACAAATGATTCACCTCACAATCGTCTCTAGTCCATCCACAACTTCCTTTAGCACATGCATGCCCAACAATCCATTCCCAACCCACAAATCTTATCAATTAATTCATTTTATAATCTCTACAATAGGTATTGATTTAACTTGAGAATTTATACCTTCCAATCACCATACCATGAGTTACAATATTTAATTTGTACTCATATTCTCATAATAAATCCGTACATATAAGTCTAAGGGTGTAGGATTACCTTTATGGAAAAAATCTTGCAAAACCCTCCTTTGAGTTTTTGAAGAAATTTCTTGAAGATGTAAGTATTTTATGTATAAATTTCATCAATACTAGTGTAGAAATAATAGAATTTCACATCAAGATAATGGGGATTATTTACCTTGAAGAAGAGAGGAGTTGGCGGTCTTGAGAGAGTGGAGAAGAGCTCCAAAATTCATCCAAATGAAGTGGGAAAAATGAACCCCGAAATTATATCTATAGGCCCAGATTTTTGGGTTTCGGATGCTGCCCCGGAAGCTATGGCAGCACTTCACTGCCAGCCCTTCTTCGGATACGGCCTCGGATGCTTCGCATCCGCAGTCTCCTCTGCCAGCCTTTGGTAATTTGGTCATAACTTCTTGTAGAAATGTCCAAATGACGAACGGTTTGAAGAGTTAAAAACTAGACTTAAAGATATTTTATTTGATAGTCTGTACATCACATAACTCCTTATATATATGTAGATACTCTTGTCCTAAGTTAGGTCTTGTGCCGAAACATAATAAATCGATCCGGAATGACCTCAAATTTTGCACACGAGTCATAAATGACATAACGAAACTATTCCAATTTCCGGAATCGAAGTCCAAGACCGATACATCAAGGTTAACTCCCAATCGACATTTTTCTTAAAATCTTCCATTTTCCAACTTTCGCCAAAATGCGTCGAATTGTCCTATGGACTTCTAAATCCAAATCCGGACATACGCCTAAGTCTGAAATCACCATACGAAACTATTAACATTATAAAAATCCTATTTCGAAGTCGTTTGCTCAAAAGTTATACTCCGGTCAACTCTTTTCAACTTAAGGCTTCTAACCTGGAATCTATTCTTCCCAAATAATTCCGAAACGCCAGAAAATCAAAACCGACGATTCAAACACGTCATATACATCATATGAAGCTATTCAAGACTTCAAATAGTTGGAAGGAGTGTAAATGTTCATAACGACAAGTCGGGTCTTTATAGGGCGGGTCACTTATCCCATTTTAACCCGCCCAAAATCAGCCCAACCCGCCCATTTGACACCCCCTAAGTAACAAAAATCAATAAAGGAAGATGGAGAAGAGAGAGAGATGATCCCAATATAAGCCTTTTTCTTTTCCCAAACAATTGCACAGGTCCTTTAATCTACCAAGTTCTTTGAAAAATTCTATTGTGTGTGTATATATATATATCCTGAGTTACTTGGCGGATTAACTTACTGAACCTGTGGATATTGAAAATAAACTGCATACATGGATACCCAATTCACATCAAGAGACTGGACAAACCTTTCGAACTTGGTACTGTACTTGATTTTTCAAAAGTTGTCTTCCATTTCTGATTGCTTACGCTTTAGCGTTGTGTGCAAGTCATGGTTTTCCTTTGTATCCAATAATTACGACGCCCAACAACAACGCATAAATTTAGGTTCCATTGAAGAAATGCTTCTGTTAATGATCTTTAGTACAGATCGGGGTAGCTCTACTACTAACACAAACTTATACAGTGTTACCAAAGGTAAAATTGTCTGGGATCTCAAGCTACCATTTCCTTCCACTTGGAGATGTTCCGGTTCTTCTCATGGTTTGGTTGGATTTTCAACGGTCTGATTCTCATACTATACATCTTTTCAACCCTTTCTCTGGTGAGATAATCAATCTTCCTAGTCTTCTTGGTTTTGTCGATAGAGTTATTCTATCCAAGAATCCTTCAACCAATCCATCTGATTTTGAGGTTGTCGCAACCTTAAAAATTTTGCTCCAGCCTCATGAGTTGGCTATCCTAAAACCTGGTAGTAACACGTGGATTTTCACTTTTCATGATATTGTAACGACCCGGCCGGTTGTTTTGAGTATTACAACCCCGTTCCCTCATTTACTGCTTATCCTGTGCTCAATTATAAATATGTGACTCGTCGGAGAGGTTTCAGAATGAATTAGAATACTTAGTTCCAAGATTTAAAGCTTAAGTTGAAATAGTTAATCGGATTTTAACTTATGTGTAAACGACGCGGCAATAGAGTTTTGATAATTTCAATAGTTTTCTATGGTTATTTTGGACTTAGGAATATGTGCGGAAAATTATTTGGAAGTCAGTAGCTAAACTAGGCTTGAAATGACGAAAATAGGAAATTTAAGTTGGGAAGTTTGACCGGGGAGTTGACTTTTTGATATCGAGATTGAAATCCACTTCTGAAACTTTTTATAGGCCCGTTATGTTATTTACGATTTGTGTGCAAAGTTTGAGGTCAATCGAACTTGATTTGATAGGTTTCGGCATCGAATAAGTTGGAATTTGTTAGTTTTCATTAAGCTTGAATTGGGGTGTGATTCATGTTTTAGCGTTTTTTGATGTGGTTTGAGGTTTCGACTAAGTTCGTATGATATTTTAGGACTTATTGGTATATTTGATTTAGGTCCCGGAGGCCTCGGGTGAGTTTCGGATGGTTAACAGATTGAATTTTGGACTTGAAATTTTTCTGAAACTTTTCTGATGCACAGGTCTGATTTCCTTCTACGCGATCTCGTAGACTCGATTGGGGGTGCTGAAAATATTTTCTATGCGATCGCATAGATTGGTATGCAATCGTGTAGCTGGAGCATCTCACGCATCGCGAACGCGTGAGGTATGTCGTGTTCGCTTAAAGGAAGTGATGTACTAGGGGGTCACGCGAGTTAGTGCTTCGCGATCGTGTGGACAAGCCCGCGATCGCGTAGGTCTGTGGAACTGTGCTTCGCAATCACATGGAATTATCCTCGATCGCGTAAGGTTAATTTGGGCAGTGGGAGATTTGTCTTTCGCGATCGTGTGAATGAGTCCGCGATCGCGTAGAGCAAACGACTGGGCAAAGAGTTTAAGTTCTGAAAATGGGACTCCATTTTTAACGATTCGGAGCTTGGGGAGAGGCGAGTTTCGGGAGTTTTTCAAGAAAAACAATGGGATAAGTGTTCTTAACTCAATTTTGGTCAAATTACCCGAATCTATTGCTATTTTTAGTATTTAATTGATGTTTTAAGTTGGAAAAATTGTGAAAGCCATTAAGTTTAAATTGAAGATTTGAGGGTCGAGTTGATGTTGGAATTAGGTAAATTTGGTATGGTTGGACTCGTGGTGGAATGGGCATTCATATTTTATAACTTTTGTTGGGTTCCGAGACGTGGGCCCTACTGGCAATTTTTGAGTGGAATTTCGGATCTTTTTGGAAAATTAGTATTTTCATATGGAATTAATTCCTATATTTTATATTGACTGAATCGAATTAATTGTGAATAGATTCAAGGCGTTCGGAGGCCGATTCGCGAGGCAAGGGCATATTGGAATAAAGAATTACACGGTTTGAGGTAAGTAACACTTCTAAACTTGGTTCTGAGGGTATAAATCTCTGAATTACCGGTTATGTGAATTGTATGGAGGTGGCGCATTCTAGGTGACAGGCGTGTGGACGTGCACCATAGAAGTTGTGACTTAAATAAATTCTGTGGAGTTGTATAATTAATGAATCATGTCATTATCCATATATCCTCCACGTGTTAGAGGGAATTGAGCTGGGACTTATGTTAAATATCATATTTAGGCTACGTGCCGATATTTTGGGACCTACAGGGTCGTGTTGCTGTTGAATTAATTGTTTGAATTGTAATTTTATACTCAGTCACATTCATCATTTGCATATCATATCTCAGTCTCTGTTGTCATTCATTGATACATCATATCATCATGTCGGGTTGATTTTCATGTCATTAATTGCCCGAGAGACTGGAGATTTTTAGTGATAATTATGCGATCGAGCTGCACGCCGTATCATATTTTATTTATTTATGCCTGGATCTGGCTATTACAGCGCTTGGGCTGAAGGAGCCCCTCCGGAGTCTGCACCCCCCACAGTGAGCGCGGTTGATTTGTATTGAGGGATGGATCTTCCCTGGACATGGATCTTGTCCGAATCATTTATATCTGGGGATGGATCTTCCCCTAGGCTGGATTGGCCTTATATAGTACTGATTAACCGATAGTCAGTTATTGTGTATATATACTGGATGGATCTTCCCTGGGCTGGATCGGTCATATACAGTACTGAGTGATTGAGTATTTTGAGATTTGTGAGTGTACGAGGTTTTTTTGCAGAGGTGCATCACATACAGCATATACATTGGCATGTAGATATAGAGATGTCACATTTCTCATATCATTCAGAATTTATCTATTTTTATTTGTACTAAGTTAACTGTTGAACTTGAAAGCATGCCTACATTTTTGTATTGTTATTTAAAGCTTAAATTCGAAGATTTAAAGCTTAAGTTGAAATAGTTGATCGAATGTTGACTTATGTGTAAATGAAATCGGGATAGATTTTTGATGATTTCAATAGCTCCGTATAGTGATTTTGGACTTAGGAGTATGTCTGAAAAATTATTTGGAAGCTTGTAGTTAAATAAGGCTTGAAATGGCGAAAATATGAAGTTTAATTTTGGAAGTTTGACCGGGGAGTTGACTTTTTGATATCGGAGTCGAAATCTAATTCTGAAAATTTCACAGGTCCGTTATGTCAATTATGACTTGTGTGCAAAATTTGAGGTTAATCGAACTTGATTTGATAGGTTTCAGCATCAAATGTAGAAGTTGGAATTCTTTTAGTTTCATTAAGCTTGAATTGGGGTATGATTTGTCTTTTAGCGTTGTTTGATGTCATTTGAGGCCTCAACTAAGTTTGCATGATGTTTTAGGACTTGTTGATGTATTTGGTTGAGGTCCCGAAGGCCTCGGATGAGTTTCAGATGGTTAACGGATTGAATTTTGGAATTTGAACTTTGCTGGAATTTGTCTGATGCACTGTCTAGTTTCCTTCTTCGCATTCGCGAAGGAAGTCCGGCATTCGTGAAGGGTTACTAGTGACAGTGAAGAATTGCTCTTCGCGTTCACGAAGGGGTAGCCGCATTCGCAAAGGTCTGGACAGGTGGTGCATCGTGAACCCGAGAAAGTGGTCGCGTTCGCGGAGAAGAGAGATGGCTGGGGGTGGACCTAGCGCCTTGGCCTACGCATTCGCGATTGAGGCTTCGCGTTGGCGGAGGCCTGGGATTTTTGGTCATTGCGTTCGCGAAGTAGGAAATTTGGGCATAACATTTTGTGCTTCGCGAATGCAAAGCAATGGCCGTATTCGCGAAGAAGAAGAAATGCCTCGGTAGAATGTTTAAGTTTTGAAAATGGGACTTCGTCCCATTTTTCATATTTATCGATTTGGAGCTCGGGGAAAGGCAATTTTCGGGAGATTTTTAAGGAAAACAACGGGGTAAATGTTCTTAACTCAATTTTGGTTAAAGTACTCGAATCTATGGTTGTTTTTAGTATTTAATTGGTGATTTAAGTTGAAAAAGTTTGAAAACCCTCTTGGTTAAATTTGAAGATTTGAGGGCCGAATTGTTATCGGAATTTAGTAATTTTGGTATGATTGGACTCGTAGTTGAATAGTCGTTCATATTTTGTAACTTTTGTCGAGTTTCGAGACGTGGGCCCCACTGGCGATTTTTGAGTGAAATTTCGGATTTTTGTTGAAAAATTAGTATTTTCATATGAAATTAATTCCTATAATTTGTATTGACTTAATCGAATTAATTGTGACTAGATTCGAGCCATTCGAAAGTTGATACGCGCAGAATGGAATTTCTAGAGCATTGCTTAGCTTGCTCGATATTGGACTCGGCTTGTTCGAGGTAAGTAACACTTCTAAACTTGGAGCTGAGGGTATGAACCCTGATTATACGCATTATGTGTTTGGTGTCGAGGTAACACACATGCTACGTGACGGGCGTGTGGGCGTCCACCATGTAAATTGTGACTCAGTTATTTCTGTGGTACTGTGTAGTTACTTAATCTTATTTGTATCTATGAAATCTCTACGTGCTAGAGTAATTGAGTTGTGATCCATATTAGAAACCATGTCTAGGATATATGCTTATTCTGTTGGGACCCACTGAGGTCATTTTTGTTGTTGAATTATTTGCTTATATTGCAATTACATACTCAGTCATATACAATCATTTGCATATCATATCTCAGTCTCTGTTACTATTTATTGATACATCGCATCATCGTGTTGGGCTAATTTTCATGACATTGTGAGCCCGAGAGAATGGAGAGATTGATGACTGAATGAGGTCGAGGGTCTGATGGATAGGATTTATGACGGGATCGGGCTGCACGTCGCAACATGTTGTGTTGATTTATGCCACGGTTGACTTGTTATAGCGCTTGGGCTGAAGGAGCCCCTTCGGAGTCTATACACACCTCCTGTGAGCGCATGTACCTACTGAGTGTGAGTGCCGAGTGCGAGTGTCGAGCGATTGGGAGGATTGAGTGATTGGGAGGACTGAGTGACTGGGAGGATTGAGTGAATTGATACTCTGAGAGTATGCATATGGTTTTATCACTGAGTTGCATTGCATTCGACATGCACACTTGACATACAGGCATAAAGATGCATTTTCCTCATGTTGTACGACATATCGCCATTCATGACTTCACATATACATTGACATGTAGGCATAGAGATGTACTTTCCTCATGCTATTTGGAAATGAAACATTTACCTATTGAAAGTTTTGGAAAAAATTACAGTTTTACAAATGTACTCATATTTTGGTGATTTCGGTAAAAACATTGTGTTTTTACTGTTATACTTGAAAAGAAAATGTTTATTTTCTAGAATTGTATACCAGCTGAGCATGTTATTATTGAATTATTTCTTGTACCATCTTTATCATATTGCTATGAATTGTTGTTGGTTATTGGAGTTGGACCCTGACTCTTGTCCCAACTCGTCACTACTTTCAACCTAAGGTTAGGTTTGTTGCTTATTGAATACATGTGGTCGGTTGTACTCATACTATACTTCTACACCTTGCGTGTAGATTTCTGATGCTGATGTAGCTGCGTACGATGGGAGCTGGGTCTGAAGATGTACCTGCGTTCTAGTCATTGCTGCCTCTTGTTCGTGGTATCTTTAGAATTTTCAATCTGTTCATGTATATTTTAGACAGACGGCGTATTTTTATTTTACACCAGCTTTGTAAATTCTAATCTTAGAAGCTCATGATTTGTACTATCAGTCCTTGGAGAGTATTTTAGAGTCAGTTACATATTAATTGAATCAGATTATTTTTATTTGACTTACCTAGCAGGAGAAGTTAGATGTCATCACGACTAGTTGGATTTTTGGGTCGTGATAGATATATTATTAACATGCGATGTTTGTGATGTGATATACTACGACGACGGATACTATGTTTTGATTCCAATGGTAGTGTTTTATTTTTGGATAAATTAACTTTGGATTTTAAGGAGATTAGTGAACCAGCTCCAATAATTGGTTCGTCTTTTAACAGAATTTTATCTCGTAAAAACTACAACCAACGAGCTGCTAAGGGTCCAAATATCTCCTCCAAATGATAATATTTTATCAAGTGATGAACCATCAACTGTTAAGATTTCTAAGTTGGTAGTAAGCCCAATGACCCAAGATTACATGTTTGAAGAGCTGGACAACTTGGGAGATGAAGCCTTGTTCTTATGTGACTAGGGTTCCATGTCTATTTTCACATCCAAATTTTTGGGATGTAAAGCCAATTCTGTGTACTATATGGACCGTCGTGTACGGCTGGAGTCATCAGGATTTATGATGGACCTTATACACCTTCAAGATGGCAGCTACTTCACCCATTTTTCTTTCGAGACGTCGTCAATTTTTTATGTTAACAGCATGCCACCAGCTTTATGGATCATTCCTACTCCAAAATTTATTAGTAGAGTCGGACCTCTCTAGAACAACATCGCTATATAATAAAAGGCAAGTTTTCTTTGGAATCAATTTTCGTTCTATGTTATAATATATGTTTTCTGTAGTAACACTTTGCTATAACAATCAATTTGTTTTGGAACGAAGNTACTCCAAAATTTATTAGTAGAGTCGGACCTCTATAGAACAACATCGCTATATAATAAAAGGCAAGTTTTCTTTGGAACTAATTTTCGTGCTAAGTTATAATATATTTTTTCTATAGCAACACTTTGCTATAACAATCAATTTTTTTTTGAACGAAACTGTTATAGAGATGTTTTGACTGTATTTCTTAGACATGGGTGGTTGGCTTTTTAAATGTGTGATTATGGACTTTTCAATTTCAAGGCGGAAACTATCTATGCATCTCCCTCTTCTTAGCATTTTTCTCCAAAAAACTTATTGATTTGTACAAGGATCCTCCAACTAGTCCTTGAACATTTTTTTTTCACAGAAAACAATTCTAATTTTCTCTTCACAATATCAAAGATTTACAAAGAGGATACGCAATTGTATACAAATTAAATATTTTACGGAGCTACAACTTCTGCACACTATCAACAGATTTCAGAGAGAAAAAACCTCAACCCAATTTGTGGAGAACACGGATGATAAAAGCCTATCACATGTGAGATACAGACAGCAGTTGACTGGGAAGAAAAAAGAATTCAGTTTATATTGCAATGTATTTCCATCAAGCAAAGTGGCAGCGCCCTTCTCAACGTCTTCAAAGGCCAAGACATTGCAAATATGGATCTTTTCTACTCATTCCTTCTGTTCTTCCAATACAAACTCAACATACAAATCTTTGAGTGCAATCACAACAGTAGTCATCAGTGGCCCCATTATTGCTCCCTCAACTGCTGAAGGGAACAATGTCATTCCCCCAATAATGCTGAGACCAGTGAGATACGCATTATAGCCATGGATATCCTCCATAATTTCAGATGTACCGTAGTCCATAAGCATAAGATGTATAATGGATATGCTGACCGCCAATACATATCGACCTTCAAGCACCAACTGTAAAGCTGCTGGGAGCAGTGATGGGAAAATAGGAAACAAAGGACTAAGAAATGCAAGGATTGTCGACATGTACAAAAAATGTATGGAGAATAATCTGAACAAGAGCCAAGTCAGGCATCCCTGAAAGAGTGCAATCTCAACAGTTGCTAAAAGAACCCCAGAAATAGCTTTGTCAAGAACCTCAACACTTCGCCTCTTTGCAGAATGTGACATAGGGAGCATACTAATCACCTGTTCTGTTACTCCACCAGAATCTGACGTGATAAGATAATAAAGTACTTATATGAATACCATTAGCTGAGATACAAAATTAAAAAGACCAGCAGCACCTGAAACTATGGAATTACCAATCAAGAACACGACTTTCATGCTTCCACCTAAGACGGATGTGCTACTAACAAGTATCCGTTGCATTACATTTACTCCTTGAAGAGCAAACCCCTTAGCCTTCTCAACCAAGTCCTCTCTAGTGATCAGCAGTTCCCTGAACATAACATCCACTTCTGTATATATCTGTGCCCATTATCGATCTTTAATCCTTCTTTTTATGCTTAAGAATTTGTCTGCATATGGAGAGGGGGATGCCAAAGCTGTGGAGTGATTAAATGAGTTGTTTGCAGGGGCTATTACAAAATGTTTTACTCCAGAAACAAACTCCGTCATATTATATTGCATAGCATAGCTATCTATTTGTGTAAATACTGTCTCGTACATTTGAGAGGTGTAGTTATCCACCATCCCCGGGACATCATTTTCATTCATCCATTGCTTTACACCAATTTTCTCAGCATAATTACTTTCCTCTACGTGGGATTTCAATGCAATAACAGCATCTTTCCCCTCAACACCAATTTTATAAGAGAAAAAAATCATACCTGCCAAAGAACCCACACTCTGTTGGGAAAATTAATAATCCCGTCCAGAAATAATATTCACGACAAATAACAATAACACAAGAGAGTAACAACGACACCAACTCTTTTAATGGGTAAAATACAATACTCGAGCGGAGCAATATAACCACTATAATATTACAACTTAGTAGTGTTAGGAGACTACTACAATTTTGAAAGAAATAACACTCTTTATTTAAAACACCTCACTACAATATTACACACACTCACTATTTATCTCACAGAATACAATCTGTGGATTACTCTCGCTAACTATTAGGTTTTAGTTTTAATGATGAAAAAATAATATAATTGCTTTTGGAGTAGGGACTCAAGGAAATCAACCAAGATCGAAGTGCACAAAGAGAAACAATCAAAGCTGAAGGAAGAAATCAATCAAAGATTGATTGAAGCATTCAAAAGGAAAACAAGCACTGGCGATCCGTCGAGATAATCAATCTGAGATTGATTGAAGAGTTAAAAAGGAAAAGAAGTATTGGAGATCCGGCAAGATAATCAATCAGTATCTATTACTGGAAGGATCCAGAATTAAGGAGCAAATATGGCGCTATCAAGACTTAAAAATGGAAAGCTGTCAAAGTCCACACATCAAGGAAGAGTAATGGGAATTAACCTTATTTTCTTTCCAAGGATCAAATCTCTTGGGTTGGCAAATCTCTTCAGTAACGATCTCCTACAAAGTATTTATACGCAATCTTAAGTCTTAGAGAGATATACTTTGATCAAACCAATTATCCTCTCTTTGTTCTACTTCAAACAAACATTGTAGCTCTACTAGATCTGTTGTGTAACAAGTTAGAGAAGAAAGAGAGAAAAATACTGGTGAGGCGTTGTATCAAGAAAAGACGAGTGACATAGAAACTGAGTTGTTGGTGTAAACTACACTATTCACTTTGTACTCAAGAAACTCAATCACTGAAAGAGAACTCTCTTGCAACCCAAGGGGACTGAACTAGGATTCACATTGAATCCGAACCAGTATAAAAACTCTGGTGTCTTTAATTCCTGCACTTTACTTCTGCATTTTAATTCTGCACTTCTTATTATCTCGTTATTACATCTAGTCAATTAATTGGAAAATCAGTCAACTTATAATAATTAATTTTAAAATAAGCAATTCACCCCCCCTCTTGTACTTTCAATTGGTATCAGAGCAAGGCTCATATTTTTCTTTTGCTTAACAGCTTATGAGAAAAGATTATGGCTAATCAAGTTATTGTCGGAGCACTCTTCCAAGAAGGAACATCGCAAGTAAGGCCACCATATTTCAATGGAAAACATTTCTCTCACTGGAATATGCGTGTGGAAATATACGTAAAGTCTTATGAAGTCAAGGTCTGACGAGATATCAAAAAGGGGAACTATCCTCTGCCGGCTGCTGCTCAACCACCTGCTGATCCTGAAGATATAGATGAATATACTGATGAATAAATGGAAGTTGTGCAAGTTAATGCTAAAGCAAGGAATCATGCTATACGTGGTGAGGAACATGAGAAAATCTCCAGTTGTGATACATCTNCAGTTGCGATACAGCCAAACAGATGTGGGATAAACTTGAAGTTACTTATGAAGGAACCAGTAAAGTGAAAGAAACCCATATCAATATATTGGTTCATGACTACGAACTCTTCTAGATGAAAGAAGGAGAATCCATTGAAGAGATATTTGCCAGATTTAGCAAAATCATTAGCGATTTAAAAGCTTTTGGCAAACCATACTCAAGTAGTGATCAAGTTAAGAAAATTTTGAGAAGTTTACCCACTACTTGGCAGACAAAAGTTGTTATACTTGAATCACAGGATTTGAACAAATTATCATACGATGAACTTCGAGGAGAACTTATAGCCTTTGAGAAAACTCATCTCAAGAAAACAAACCAAGAAGAAAAGAAGAAAACAGTTGCTTTCAAGGCTACAACTGAAAAGCAGACAATGATATTGATGACGACCCTGAAGCTCTTCAAGAAGAAATTTCTATGGTATCAAGGAACATGGATGGTTTAATGAGGAGATACAGGAATACAAGAAGAGGCAGGATACCACCCAGGCGAACTAGGCAATATAACGAACAAGACAAAAATGATGGCAAATGCTATGAGTGTGGAAGATTTGGTCATGTTCAAGCTGAGTGTCCTGATCTTAAAAGAAAGGTTTCTAGAGCTTTTAACAAGAACAAATCATTTGGAAGCTGGAGTGATGAAGACAGTTCAGAACACGAAGAGATAGCAAATCTATGTTTCATGATAATTCTGGAAAACGACATGAACAAACTCTCAGAGTGCTGGAAAAATGAGGACACTTCAGATGGCGAATGCAAAGATGACAATGAGAACTATTTCATGGCGCGAGATGAAACAAGCGAGGTAAGATCTTATAACTGTGAAAGATGTAATGAATTGCAGGATATTCTTGACCTTACTTTGAAAGAGTCTCAAAAAATGATGAATGAACTAAAGAGACTCAACAAAGAAGTAAAAGACTAGAAACTCAAGCTTGAAGTATGTGAAATTGAAAAAGAAGTACTTTAAGATGAGTTTCAGGAATTGCAAAGGCAACTCAATGGCATGCGCAAATCCACCAGTCATAGTTCTGTGAACGAATCAGGCGATTTACAAGTCAATTGGAGAAGGACCAGCCACAACAGAGTCTACTAGTACTAACATAAATGAAAGATCCAAAAATGGATCAGGACTTATGTGTCACTACTGTAACAAAAGTGGACATAAATATTGTTTTTGTCAATTTCATAAATCAAATGTCTCAGGATGGATTTGGAAACCCAAAAACAATCCTGAGTCCAGTAATACTAACCAACAAGAGCCCAAGCAAGCTTGGGTACCTAAAAGGAAGTGATAATTATGTTTTGTAGGAACACCACAGAATTAGTCGCAAAGAAAATTGGTACTTAGATAGTGCGTGTTCCATTCACATGATAGGTGACAAAAACCTATTTAAAGAAGTTAAAAAAATAGACGGAGGAAGTGTCAAATTTGGTGATGACTCAAAAGGAAAAATAGTCGGTACCGGAACAGTTCCTTTCAATAATAACTATGATATCACTGAGGTTTATCTTGTTGACGGACTTAACTACAATCTTTTGAGTATAAGTCAGCTATGCGACTCAGGATATGAAGTAAAGTTCAAGAAAACAGGTTGTGCTATTGAAGATGAGACAGGTAAAATAATCCCCCCAGGTAAAAGGTATGGAAATGTCTATATTCTTGATGGTTTTGAAAATATAGATGGTCATGTTTGTTTAACATCCATATCTCAATTTCTCTAGAAATCATGTATGTGATGCATGTCAGATTGGTAAACAAACTAGAAACTCTTTCAAAAACAAAGATATTGTATCTACTTCAAAGCCCTTGAAATTGCTTTATATGGACTTATTTAGACCTACTAGAACTACTAGCATAGGAGGAAAATGATATGCCTTGGTTATTGTTGATGATTACTCATGCTTTACTTGGCTGATTTTTCTATCTCACAAAGATGAAGCTTTGAAAAATTGTGAGATCTTCTGTAAAAAGGTCGAAAGAGAAAAAGGGGTATCTTATTACAACAATTCAAAGTGATCGTGGAGGAGAATTTGAAAGCAGAACATTTGATGATTTCTGCAATGATCAAGGATACACCCACAATTTCTCTGCTCCAAGGTCACCCCAACAGAATGGAGTTGTTGAGCGAAAAAATAGGACTTTACAAGATATGGCAAGAACTATGATCCTAGAATATTTGTTGCCAAATCACTTCTGGGCAGAAGGAGTAAGTACAGCATGTCACATTCTCAATCGATGCCTCATAAGACCCATCCTGAAGAATACTCCTTATGAATTGTGAAAAGGTAAACGACCCAATATAAGTTAATTTCATCTGTTTGGAAGCAAGTGCTTCATTCACAATAATGGTAAGGACAATCTTGGAAAATTCGATCCAAG
>AWOL01S0036944.1:4704-39535 GCA_000715115.1 Nicotiana otophora | reverse complement strand
GGTCTTGTAATTTCGGGTACACCTGTCCTAGACGGACCCAACCCCTGTGTTGAGTCCCCAAAGTCAAATGCACATGATGCAAACAAACGTTTCTACTAGGGATCCGGCATGAGGCTATGTTATTCTAGGTTTAAATCCTAAGGGGAGTGTTTTAGACAACCTGGCTTACCCAAGCGGACAGCTTGAGCCGAGATGGGGGTAACGTACCGGGAGCACGAAAGTCTACCCGGCCTAGTTATTGACCCAGCCTCGTTCTAATTGGTATGACTTCTAACAGAAAAGTGGGCCACGCGCACGTGTGCACCATAAATTTAGAAGACTCAGAAGGGAGGCGTAAGAAGACAATTTAATACAGTTCAAATAATATCAAAGCGGTAAATAAGCGACAATTAGCACATTAGACTCAAAAATACATTAATAACATTAAATAAATAAAGCCAAGTATAAATCATATTATAAGCTCGAATTCTGAACCCCGAACTAGAAGTTCTGGGTTTAGTCCCCAGCAGAGTCGCCAGAGCTGTCACACCTCATTTTTTCCTAGGGAAAGGGAAAGAAAGGAGTTTTTCCAATTTAAGTGATATTATTCGAAATGGAATTATTTATTTAATCAGAGTCGCCACTTGGGATAATTTCTGGTGTCCCAAGTCACCGGTTTATTTGAAATCCCAAATCGAGGAAGTTTTGACTCCGAATTACGGTCCGCGAACACAGAAGACCGGGTAAGAAATTCTGTTAATCCGAGAGAAGGTGTGAGGCACTCTCGGATTCCGTGGTTTTAGCACAGTCGCTTTAATCATAACTGGCTTAATTAAATTATTTAATTACTCATTTTTAGAACCTATGTACATTTGCCTTTGTATCGCTTTTAATTGCTTTATTATTCGTAATTATGGAATTATCTTGAAATGAATCATGCGTACGTGTATTCATTTTATTTGGTGTGTCAAGAATCATGTCACGCGTACGTATACACAATTAATAACACTTTATTATTTTTAAGATTGTTTGGCCAAAGTCGCGCGAACGCGTACCTTGATTTCTTTTGGGAATCATAATTATGTTACGCGAACGTGTACACAATCATGATAATAGATTAAGTGCCTAAAGTATTCTAACGGTGTTCATTATTCTTCCTAAACTTTGAGATTATTGTGAGGCTATGAGTTATGGAAGTCAATTATGGATGAAGTGTAAAATTACAATTAAGGAGCATTAGCAAGATCACTGATATATCTAAGTTGTTGGAAGCATTTGATAATTATGAAGTATTAATTTTTAAACAAGTTAGGCCATAATCTATAAATTAGTAATCATCTGAACTATTAAACAATGATGTAAAATAATGAAATAAAACCATAGTATCATTACACATTCCAACTACGTCATTAAAATAGCAGACTTAACAAATTACACTTATGACCAATTACTAGTAGATTTAAACCAAGAAACTTCTATAATGGAAGAGTCAGTAAAGAAACTTCTCATGGACAAATATATATATTTAAGGAAAAAAAAAGAAAAAAAAAATCATCATCACTTCGTTTGCACGAATGCATGAGGCTTTCGTTACTGCTAATATCTATTGGCAAACTAATTGAATTAGAAAGAAGATTTATATATATTTATTTAGAACGAACATGCTTGCCATTATGATAAGAGAAAATATATAATTCAAATAATTAATATCGAACACATATGAATACGTAGGTCCATTTCAAAGTTCAAAAGTAAGCCAACAAATTAAAATAGGAACGAGGTTAAAGTTGGAGTTGCAACGTGGCATGAGTACCTGGGAACGGGTCCAGTTCTCAGTAGAGAAAGCAAAAGCAGTGATAACTTGTATTCCCAGTTTGGAAGAAATGTTTCAAATATTTTTTGAGATTTGGAGTAAGAAATTTGTGACCCTCTTGCACAGGTAAACCTCGAGCATTAGCCCATCTCCTCAATATGACACCTTCTTCAATTTATAATGAAACTTCATGTACAAAAACTACTAGCTACTAGCCACGTCTGTTTAGAACACATCAATACCAAGATCACGAGATCGTAACCGTGAACCTCGAACAAGACATCACCCAACTGACCAGAAAACCTCACCTTGGATGGACCTCTTCGACCTCGAACATCAACAGGGAAAACTCTAACTGATTTTAGGGTGGGTGGTGGCTGGTTTGGTTGGCTTAACGGCTAAAGGTTGAAAGAAGTTCACTTCTTGAACAAGAGAGTGACGGATAAGGGTCTAGAGAGGAGTGGCCGGCTGTTAGGAGTCTTCAATGGAGGAAAATGAAGGAGATGATGTTGGTTCAAGCTTTTTCCAAAGCTTTTCCTTGTTCTTGTTTTCACGTTTTTTTTTTTTAAAAAAAAAAAATTCCCTTCCTTCATTTGTGAAGTCCAAAATATATAGATGTGTGGGTTGTAGAACTGATGTGAGTAAGTGGTGAGAAGAGTGTGAGAAGTGGGGAAAGGGACGTGAAGGAGTTAGAATTGTGGGGAGAGGAGACGTGAGGGAGAGGGGAGTTTAGCAAACAAATATGGGAAGTTAAGGGATTGGGGTGAGGTGGGTAATTAGTAAAGATAACATTTTATTTTTGTATCTTTCAAGATTTTACACGTTTTTGTTTGTAGCTTTTTTCTTCTTTCTTTTTTAACTTTTTACTAACCTTTTTTTTTCATTAAACAAAAAAGAAGGTAAAATATATACTATATATATATATATATATTAACCAACTTACTTTTAGACTTAAATATTATATACATAAGAAAACGAAATATTTACATTGTAGTTTAAATTATACTAAGAAAAATACTAAAGCTAACTTATTTATTATAATTATAATTAAAATAAATCATATATTTTTTTATAAATTTGCATTTTTATATTTACAAATAGAAATAAAATATGTTCTATAAGTGTATATATATATATATATATATATAAAATTAGACCTAAAGAAAATATTTACACCAAAATAGTATAGAATTTGGGTATGGTCAAAAATTAGTTGTTCACAACGACAACACAACCGTCATGGCGCAAAACAATGATAGTGTTGTCCTCTGTATAAACGAGGAAGAGGAATGCATGCACTTATCAGGTCCAGAGTCGGAATGGGTGGCTGATACAGTAGCATCTTACCATGCCACACCGGTAAGAGATCTTTTTTGCAGATATGTAGCATGTGATTTCGGCCTTGTGAGAATGGGTAACACAAGTTACTCAAAGATTGCGGGGATTGGTGACATTTGTATCAAGACAAATATCGGATGCACATTGGTTCTGAAGGACGTGCGACATGTACCTGATTTGCGGATGAACTTGATCTCGAGTAATTGCTTTAGACCGAGATGGATACGAGAACTATTTTGCAAATCAAAAGTGGAGACCCACCAAATGATCATTGGTGATTTCAAAGGGAGTTGTTTATGGCACGTTGTACAGGACAAATGCAGAAATATGCCAAGGTGAATTGAACGCGGCCCAAGATGATATTTCTGCATATTTGTGGCACAAAAGAATGAGTCATATGAGCGAGAAGGGATTGTAGATTCTTGTCAGGAAATCACTCATTTCTTATGTCAAAGGTACAACGGTAAAACCTTGTGATTACTGTTTATTTGGTAAGTAGCATAGAGTCTCATTTCAGACATCGTCTGAAAGGAAATTGAATATACTTGATTTGGTATATTCTGATGTTTGTGGTTCAATAGAAATTGAATCGATGAGGGGTATCAAATATTTTGTTACTTTTATTGATGATGCTTCACGAAAATTATGGGTATATATTTTGAAAATCAAAGATCAAGTGTTTCAAGTTTTCCAGAAGTTTCATGCTCTGGTGGAAATGGAAACAAGCCAAAAGTTAAAACATCTCCGAAGTGACAATGGAGGTGAGTACACTTCAAGAGAATTTGAAGAGTATTATTCGAGCCATGGGATCAGACATGAAAAGATAGTTCCTGGAACCCCACAACACAATGGTGTAGCCGAAAAGATGAACCGCACCATAGTGGGGAAGGTGAGAAGCATGCTCAGAATGGCTAAACTGCCTAAGTCATTCTGGGGTGAAGCAGTTCAAACAGCCTGCTACCTGATCAATAGGAGTCCATCAGTTCCGTTGGCGTTTGACATTCCAGAGAGAGTTTGGACCAATAAGGAGGTGTCCTACTCGCATCTGAATGTGTTAAGTTGTAGAGCTTTTGCGCATGTACCAAATGAGCAGAGAACAAAGCTAGATGATAAATTTGTTCCATGTATATTCATCGGATACGGAGATGAAGAGTTCGGATACAGATTATGGGATCATGTAAAGAAGAAGGTCATCAGAAGCAGAGATGTAGTCTTCCAAGAAAGTGAAGTTGGAACTGCTGATAATATGTCGTAGAAGGCCAAGAATGGTATTATTCCTAACCTTGTTACTATTCCTTCTACTTCTAACAATCCCACAGTGCAGAAAGTACGACCGACGAGGTTGCCGAGTAGAGGGAGCAACCTGGTGAGGTTATTGAGCAGGGGGAGCAACTTGATGATGATGTCGATCAAGTGGATCACCCCAAGGGTAGAGTCAGACATGTACCCTTCCACGGAATATGTCCTCATCAGTGATGAGAGGGAACTAGAAAGTCTTAAGGAGGTGTTGTCTCATTCAGAAAAGAACCAGTGGATGAAAGCCATACAAGAGGAGATGGAATCTTTGCAGAAAAATGGCACGTACAAGCTGGTTAAACTTCCAAAAGGTAAAAGACCACTAAAATGTAAGTGGGTCTTTAAACTCAAGAAAGATTAAAATAGCAAGTTGGTTAGATACAAAGCTCGATTGGTGGTAAAACGCTTCAAGCAGAAGAGAGGTATTGATTTTAACGAAATTTTCTCACTTGTTGTCAAAATGACTTCTATTCGAACAATCTTGAGCTTAGCAGCTAGCATAGATCTTGAAGTGGAGCAGTTGGACGTGAAAACTGCATTTCTTCATGGAGATTTGGAAGAAGAGATCTATATAGAGCAGCCAGAAGGATTTGAAGTAGCTGAAAGAAAACACGTGGTGTACAAATTGAATAAGAGTCTTTATGGGTTGAAGCAGGCACCAAGGCAGTAGTATAAGAAGTTTGACTCATTCATGAAAAGTCAAACTTACACAAAGACATATTCTAATCCATGTGTATACTTCAAAAGATTTTTTGAAAATAACTTTATTATATTATTGTTGTATGTGGATGACATGTTAATTGTAGGAAAAGATAAGGGGATAATCGCAGAGTTGATGGGAGATTTGTCCAAGTCATTTGATATGAAGGACTTGGGCCCAGCACAACAAATTCTGGTTATGAAGATAGTTCGAGAGCGAACAAGCAGAAAATTGTGGTTGTCTCAGGAGAAGTACATTGAACGTGTACTGGAACGCTTCAACATGAAGAATGCTAAGCTAGTCAGCACACCTCTTGCTAGTCATCTAAAGTTGAGCAAGAAGATGTGTCCTACAAGTGTGGAGGAGAAAGGGAACATGGCTAGAGTTCCTTATTCTTCAGCAGTCGGAAGCTTGATGTATGCAATGATATGCACCAGACCGGATATTTCTCATGTAGTTGGTGTTGTTAACAGATTCCTTGAAAATCCTGGAAAGGAACATTGGGAAGCAGTCAAGTGGATACTCAGGTACCTGAGAAGTACCACGGGAGATTGTTTGTGCTTTGGAGGATCTAATCCAATCTTAAAGGGCTATACAGATGCTGATATGGCAGGTGACATTGATAATAGAAAATCCACTACTGGATATTTGTTTACATTTTTAGGGGGAGCTATATCATGGCAGTGAAGATTGCAGAAATATGTCGCACTCTCTACAACTGAAGCGGAGTATATTGCCGCTACTGAAATTGGCAAGGTGATGATATGGTTGAAGCAGTTCCTTCAAGAGCTTGGCTTGCATCAGAAGGAGTATGTCGTCATGTGACAGTCAAAGTGCAATAGACCTTAGTAAGAACTCCATGTACCATGTAAGGACCAAACACATCGACGTGAGATATCACTGGATTCGAGAAATGATAGAGAATAAATCTCTAAAAGTCTTGAAGATTTCTACAAGTGAGAATCCCGCAGATATGCTGATCAAGGTGGTACCAAGAGACAAGTTCGAATTGTGCAAAGAACTTGTCGGCATGAACTTTCTATGAAAAACTAGAGTTACCTCCTTCAGGTGCATGTGATTGGAGGGGGAGATTTGATGGGTCCATCCTATGTGTAAGGAAGGCATCTTCCTTTTGGCTTTGAATTATCAAGCCAACTAAAGCAATAGTAAGGAAGATTTTATGGCAAATGTTTCTTTGGTTTCACATTGAATATTTGACTCTTACCAAACTCATGATATCATTGATGACATCAATGAAGCAATCTTAAAACACTATAAATATGTGTTTTGCTCTCATTGTAATACACACCAATAAAGAGAGAAAGAAAGAGTGAGGTTTCACAGACAAGGTATAAGAAAATAGTCTGTGAGAAAAATAGAGAGTGAGCGATATTGTAATGAGGTGAGAATATCAAAAAATGATTATTTCTTTTGAGTGTTGTAGTGATATTTGGAGTATTTTACTCAAACCTACAAAGTGTAAAATTCCTTACTATAGTGATATCAGTTGCTCGTCTTAGGGCCGTGGTTTTTCCCTTATTCAAATGATTTTCCACGTAAAATTCTTGGTATCGTTATCACTATTTTATTCTTGTTAATTACCGTATCTCGATACTACGTAATTATTTCGCTTTTATTATTGTAAATATTATTTCTGTAGGAAGTTTATTCCCAACAGTTTTCACACAAGGAAGAAGGGCTCGTGAGCTGCTGCTACGGTGAAGAAGAAAGAGGCGGTCGGATCTCCCCTTTCCGTTCCCTTTTCAGAGCTCTCTTCTTTCTCGTTTTGTTTTTTACCCCTGTTTTTTCGTGTCCTTTTGTGAGTGAGAGTGTGCATTTTATATGCAGGTAGTAAATTATTGGTCAAGAAAAATGGATGAGATCAGGATAAGAGTGTGTGGTCCCCACCCCTCTGCCTGTTGGTTATACACACATGAAAAATCAATATTGTGCCAGTGTGATCACGCGAGATTGTTAGAGCAAAATATGGGAAGGAATCTTGTTGCCATGTGGCAGCTCATGATTGGTTCTTATTTTTCCCTTTTTTGGTTTAAAGTAAAATCATACTAGAATTCTTTCATATTAGCTAACCAAACTAAAGAACGTAAATGTTTAATCAAAAAGACCAAAGTTTGCTTTTGCTTTTGTTATTTCCCTATTCTTCTTTCTTTTTCTTTTTCTTTTTCTTTTCATTTTTCTTTATCTTAAGGAAAATTTATAAATAACATGACAAAGATACTAGTAATAATCTAAATTAATAAAAATATTAAAGGAGAAATAATGTAACGACCCGACCGGTCGTTTTGAGCATTTACGCTCCTTTCAACTATTTGAAGTCTTGAATAACTTCCTACGAGGTATTATGACTTGTGTAAATTGTCGGTTTTGGTATTTAAGGTATTTTGGAGTTAGCTTGGAAGAATGAATTTTCATATTAGAAGCTTAAGTTGAAATAGTTGATCGGATATTGACTTATTTGTAAACGACCTCGGATTTAATTCTAATGATTTTAATATCTCCGTATGGTAATTTTGGACTTAGTAGCGTGTCCGGATAATTATTTGGAGGTCCGTGGTGGAATTAGGCTTGAAATGCCGAAAGTTAATTTTTTGGGAAGTTTGACCGGGAGGTGACTTATTGATATCGGGGTCGAAATCTGATTCTGAAAATTTAAATATGTCCGTTATGTTATTTATGGCTTGTGTGCAAAATTTGAGGTCAATCGGACGTGATTTGATAGGTTCTGGCGTCATTTGTGGAAAATTAAAATTTCAAAGTTCATTAGGCTTGAATTGGGGTGTGATTCGTGGTTTTAGCGTTGTTTGAGGTGATTTGAGGGTTCGATTAAGTTCGTATGATGTTATGGGACTTGACGGTATGTTTGGTTGAGGTCCGAGGGCCTCGGGTAAGTTTCGGGAGATTAACAGATCATTTTTGGACTTGGCTTGTTGGCCGAAGACTGTTGGTGTGTTTTTCTGGTTTCCTTCTTCGCGTTCGCGAGTAGGCCCTCGCGTTCGCGAAGGAAAATTTGAGACAGGCATGATTTGTTCTTC
The DNA here is from genome assembly GCA_000715115.1 of Nicotiana otophora. Classification (NCBI taxonomy): domain Eukaryota; kingdom Viridiplantae; phylum Streptophyta; class Magnoliopsida; order Solanales; family Solanaceae; genus Nicotiana; species Nicotiana otophora. The sequence goes on along the minus strand of AWOL01S0036944.1, from coordinate 31,356 downwards.
GCGTTCGCGAGAGGGCCCTCGCATTCGCACAGAGTAGCTGAGTTGTACATCGCGTTCGCGTTTGGGTATTGCGTTCGCGAAGGGAAAATATAGTTGGCATGAATTTTTACCTTCGCGTTCGCGAAGAAGAGCTCTATAAATCATCGCGTTCGCGAGCTGTGTCTCGCATTCGCGAAGTGCAAATGTTGGCAGCACGATTTTTGTGCTTCGCGAACGCGAGAGACCTGTCGCGTTCGCGAATAAGAGAGGTCTGGACAGAAAGTTTAAGTTCAAAAAATGGGACTTCATCCCATTTTCTATTTTTAACGATTTGAAACTCGCATTGAGGAGATTTTTGAGCGATTTTGTTACACCCCACATTTTCATATATGAAAGCACGCCACAAATAAATTGATGAGAGCTCGAAAATGAGATGTTACATCCCGTATTTGTTTTGTACGCTAATATTTCGTCGTAAGTTAATCGATGTAAGCTCGAGAACGAGATTATTTTGGGATTTTAAGTATTATGTTATTCCCAACAAGTGATGAGAATATTCATGAAGGAGAGAGGGTAAGCAAATCAAAAAAAATAAAATTCCTCGAAGTTTGACAATTTGGGATAAAATACGACCCGAGCTATAATACCCAGTATTTATGGATTATTACCATACAAGGTACCATATGATCATGATAGTATGATGTATAAAGTGTATTAAAAAGGAGTAGTATTTTAGATAATTTATGATAATTTTTATTTATGTGGGTAATTGATTAATTATTGGACTAGTGGAAAAATTAATGGATTGATTAAGAAAAAGGGGTGAATAATTAGATAAGTAAGGGGCACTCACGTGGCAGCACTCCTTAAATCCCAAGAATGACTCTTTAAGCCATTATATTATGTGGAAAATTATACAAATGAGTCACTAGACAAAGTGACAACTCATTTACACTAAAGATTTCTTGGCCTCTTTATTGAAAAAGTATAGGACTTTTCAAAGTTAAGATAACATTCGTATACCATTAACAAAGAAAATGACAATAGTCCAACGTGAATTCTCTCTGAAATTTTACAAGATCCAACGTGAAAGGCTAGTTCAAAGAAAGCACGTTATAATTTTTTTCAAGAATATTATACGGATTTTTTTCTACTTCGATCTTGCCGTCACGAATTTTGTCGCAATTATCGTATGTTAGAAGGATTATTCAGAGAACCGGCTCAGGTATATTATGGCTATCCCTTCTTTTCTTTTGGCATGATCTATTAGAAACGAGCAAATGCACAATAACCATAAATGACTCTATTCATAGAAATATTAGGGGTGTCTATATTCTTGATTCCCCATGTGAATTATTATTATATCTCTGTTCATGGGTCTCAGAAAAATACGTATTTGATAAAATTTATTCGACAGGCATATTATTTTTATGACATTCCGAGAAAATATTATTAACGTATTTCTTATGCATTTCATGCATTTATACATATACATTGACCCATGACTAGATGGCGTTATATACACGTATATATATATATATATATATATGTATATGGGATATGGAAAAAGGTTACGGCGTTATATATGCACCACCACTTGATCAGCTGGTATACGTTGATGATTTGCCCACAATGGCTGAAATGATATAATGGGATGCCCTCAGAGGCTTGATGATGCTATGAACGCATATACCTATGCATAGTATGATATTTATACGCATATGTATGACATTATAAAAAAATAAAATGACTCACAGAGCTATGCACGCATACATGTCGAGTCTTTTACTCCATATTTCTCTCATGTCTATTATTTACTGATTTTCATTCCTTACATACTAGGTACATTATTTGTACTGACGTCCCTTTTGCCTGTGAACGCTACGTTTCATGCCTGCAGGTCTCGATAGACAGGTCGAGAGTCCTCCAAGTAGGCGATCAGCTCAGCAGAAGATATTGGTGCACTTTATTTGCTCCGGAGTTGCTTATTTGGTCAGTATAATTTAGATGTGTATGGTTTGGTATGACAGGGCTCTGTCCCGACCTTTATGACAATTATGTACTCTTAGAGGCTTGTAGACATATGTCGTGTACGTGAAAGATTGTAAGACCTTGTCGGCCTATGTTTTGAGTTTATAAATGATAATGTTGGCATATTAGGCCCGTATGTCACGTGTATATGATGATAGTAATAAGAAAGATACGTTACAATGGTACTCGGATGAGTAAGGTATCGGCTGCCTGCCGCGGCCCATCGGTTTGGGTCGTGACAGATTTTCAGAGCAAATAACGAGGTACATGTTCCTAACTCAATATTGGTTAAATTACCCGAATTCATGGTTGTTTTTATCAAATAATTGGTGAATTAAGTTGGAAAAGTTTGAAAACCCTCTTGGATAAATTTGAGGATTTGAGGGCCGAATTGTTATTGGAATTTAGTAATTTTGGTATGGTTAGACTCGTGGTTGAATGTGCGTTCATATTTGGTAACTTTTGTCGGGTTCCGATATGTGAGCCCCACATGCGATTTTTGAGCTAAATTTTGGATTTTACGAAAAATTAGCATTTTCTTATGGAATTAATTCCAATAAATTTTATTGACCGAAACGAATTATTTGTGGCTAGATTCGAGGCGTTTGGAGGCCAATTCACGAGGCAAAGGCTTAACGAAATAAGAATTTCACGGTTTGAGGTAAGTAACCATTTTAAATCTGGTCCTGAGGGTATGAAACCCCAGATTTTTATGTCATGTGATTATTTTGGAGGTGACACACATGCTAGATGACGAGCGTGTGGGCGTACACCGAAGGGATTGTGACTTGGTCCGTCCCGTGAAAACTGTAAAGTTGAATAACTTGTTGATAGTTATGTGCTCTCTATGTGTTGTGAAAATTTGACTATAAATCATGTTAAAAAAATCATGTTTAGGCTATATATTGGTACTGTTGGGACCCACAGAGGTCGTGTACATGTTGAACTATCTGCTTAATTGCTGTTTTATACTCGGTCATAGTTTACTTGATTATTTTATCCCAGTATGTGTTGTTCGTTATTGATGCATCATATCATTATTGTTTGGGCTGATTTCATGATTATTGAGAGCCCGAGAGACTGGAGAGATTTGTGACTGAGAGAGGCCGAGGGCATGATTGTGAAGATAATTGTGGGATCAGGCTACACGCCGCAACATGCCATATTGTCTTTATATACTTTATTGTTATGTGGATCGGGGCTTCCTGCCTGCAGCAGATCTTATAAGCTTTATTATAGTACGTGAGTTGTCCGTGCGGATCCCTATATTATATTATAGCATGTGATTTGTCCGTGCAGATCCCTATATTATATTATAGCATGTGAGTTATCCGTGCAGATCCAGATATTTGCACTATGGCACGTGAGTTGTCCGTGCAGATTATAGCATTTGGGTTGTAGGAGCCCCTCCGGAGTCTGTACACCCCAGTGAGTGAGGGTACCCATTGAGTGTGAGTGATGAGGGTTGGGAGCCCAGTGAATGATTGTTGTCCTAAGAGGTTGTACTTGTTTTCCATTTGTTGTTGCACTTAGTTGCTATCTATCATTTTTGTGAAATCTCTGAAAGATTTTATATTCGGATTACATGAACATGAACTGTATAAATTAATTTGACTTAAACTGTCAGATTTGAAAGCATGCCTATTCTTTGCTGGAATTACTAAATATGAACTGTAACTGTGTAGCTCGTCACTATCTTCAGTTCTTTATTTATTATTGTTACTTACTGAGTTGGTTATACTCATACTACACCCTACACTTCGTGTGCAGATCCATGTATTTCCGGTCATAGTGGGTGTTGATTCTCTCGGACAGTTGACTTTTCGGAGATTTAGAGGTACCTGCAGTGTTTCGCAGACCTTGTCTCTCCTTCCATATTTCTTTGTTTACTGTATTTGGTCTCGGACTATTATAGACCATATTTTTCCAGACTTGTATTTAGATTAGATGCTCATGTACTCAGTGACACCGAGTTTTGGGAGTATTTATATTTGTACTTGTGAGATTTCTTCCGCTGAACTTTAATCATTATATTTTCAAACTTAAAAGAAAAATGTGATTTATTTGAGGTTACCGACTTACCTAGTATCGAGATAGGCGTCATCACGACCGGTAATATTTTGGGTCGTGACAAATAAAGTAACGATGTTAAAGAAATCTAATTAATACTTAATATTTACTAAAGCCTACAACTTATAGATTTCACTAAGTAAAAATATTTTGAAACCTTTTATTTTATCCTTTGAAAACAAAATGTCAAGACTATATTAGTATTTTTCAATTTTATGAAAACTAAGATAAATTAAAAGTAACTAGATAAAATACCTATTAGCTAAAATAAAGAAAAATATTTTTGTAATTTTTATTTTTTTGATAAAATAAAGCAAAAAAGTCAAAACTAGTTAAAATAGCGATATTAGACCTAAACTAAATATCTAAACACTAAAATGTGTAAAATTTTGAGGAGGGTCAAAAATTACATGTCTACAGCTGCCCCTCTTTGACTGAAAATGCGAAGAGTTTTCAGACAAAGAACGACGAGACAAGGTTTTTGACCCGGCCCTTATTTAAAGAGAACAAAAATTAAAGAAAGAGAGTGCAACCGAGTCCTGGTCTTGGACAACCTACATATCCAGGGTTATAAGGGAATCAGGTCACGTGTAGTTCAAGGAGAATAATGGAATAATGAGTTGGAGAGTCGATTGAGGTTCCATCGAGGCTCCGATCCGCGGTCATGTTTATTACATCAAAATTAAAATCAAAAGAAACTAAACAAGCATATCAGCTATGAGCTACAAGATTCATATCTATAAGTCTTCTGAAGATTGATCTTGAGTCTTGAATAGTTCTTCATGCAGACTTTTGATTTGAACCTTGATGCTTGCTAGTTGCATGTGCTAGTTCATTCTTCTACGGCTTCTTCTAATAAAAATGGGGAATGCAGTGCTCGTGATTAAAGTCATGTCTTGAGTAGTTCACATCTTTCATATGCTTTTGTATTTTGGGATTCACTTCTTTTTTCTTTTCATTTATTCTGAATTGAGACTTCTTCTTTTGGTCATCTCGAACCATATGACTCGAGGTAAAACCTGCTCAGACACCAAAACGAACAAACGAACGGAATTTTTCTACCCCAGTTTTCACTAGGAAAATATCATGAGTTATTTGTAACAAAACTCTATGCTACTTCATTATTGAAAATAATAAAAATATCGGGAATGGTGTACCCTGAGAAAACATGATTCTTTGGGAATGGTGTACCCTTATTGTCTAAATGATGCCTCAACTAAGGATTGGCGTACCTTATGTTGGAAAATATCAACTAGGGAGTAGAGACTCTGTTGGAAAAGAAGACTAGGGAGTGGAGACCCTATGTCTAAAATAAAATTAACTAGAGAGTGGAGACCTTATGTTGGAAAAGGAGACGAGGGAATGGAGACCCTATGTCTAAAATGCGATTAACTAATTTTTTTTTAAGCAAAAACATTTTTTTTTTAAAAATAAATTGCCCCAATGCTTATTTTCTGAGGGCTTGAACAATTGCTCTTCTTCTTTTTCTTTTCTTTTTTTTTTTAAAAAAAAATCCAGACTTCTTCTTGTCTAATTATCCTAGGAGAAAATTCATCAAACTAGGTTTTCTTATCTTAGGAGAAAGATTTATTAGGCTAAGATTTTTTTTTTAAAAAAAAAATATTTCTTATCTTAGGATAAATATTCATCAGACTAGGTTTTTTTATCTTAGGAGAAAGATTCATCAGACTAAGACTTCTTATCCTAGAAGAAAGATTCATCAGACTAAAATTTCTATCTTATGAGAAAGTTCATCAGACTAGGTATATTTTTTTTTATCTTAGGAGAAAGATTCACCAGACTAAGATTTCTATCATAGGAGAAAATTCATCAGACTAGGTTTTCTATCTTAGGAGAAAAATTCATCAAACTAAGATTTCTATCCTAGGAGAAAGTTCATCAGACTAGGTATTTGTTTTTGTTATCTTAGGAGAAAAATTCATCAGACTAAGATTTCTATCCTAGGAGAAAATTCATCAGACTTGGTTTTCTATCTTAGGAGAAATATTCATCAGACTAAGACTTCGATCCTAGGAGAAAGTTCATCAGACTAGGGCGTTTTATTTTGTTATCTTAGGAGAAAGATTCATCAGACTAAGACTTCGATCCTAGGAGAAAGTTCATCAGACTAGGTATTTGTTTTTGTTATCTTAGGAGAAAAATTCATCAGACTAAGATTTCTATCCTAGGAGAAAATTCATCAGACTTGGTTTTCTATCTTAGGAGAAATATTCATCAGACTAAGACTTCGATCCTAGGAGAAAGTTCATCAGACTAGGGCGTTTTATTTTGTTATCTTAGGAGAAAGATTCATCAGACTAAGACTTCGATCCTAGGAGAAAGTTCATCAGACTATGGCGTTTTATCTTAGGAGAAAGATTCATCAGACTAAGACTTCGATCCTAGGAGAAAGTTCATCAGACTATGGCGTTTTATCTTAGGAGAAAGATTCATCAGACTAAGACTTCGATCCTAGGAGAAAGTTCATCAGACTATGGCGTTTTATCTTAGGAGAAAGATTCATCAGACTAAGACTTCGATCCTAGGAGAAAGTTCATCAGACTATGGCGTTTTATCTTAGGAGAAAGATTCATCAGACTAAGACTTCGATCCTAGGAGAAAGTTCATCAGACTATGGCGTTTTATCTTAGGAGAAAGATTCATCAGACTAAGACTTCGATCCTAGGAGAAAGTTCATCAGACTATGGCGTTTTATCTTAGGAGAAAGATTCATCAGACTAAGACTTCGATCCTAGGAGAAAGTTCATCAGACTATGGCGTTTTATCTTAGGAGAAAGATTCATCAGACTAAGACGTTTATCCTAGGAGAAAGTTCATCAGACTAGGTTTTCTATCTTAGGAGAAATATTCATCAGACTAAGACTTCGATCCTAGGAGAAAGTTCATCAGACTATGGCGTTTTATCTTAGGAGAAAGATTCATCAGACTAAGACGTTTATCCTAGGAGAAAGTTCATCAGACTAGGTTTTCTATCTTAGGAGAAATATTCATCAGACTAAGATTTTTATTGGGAGGAAAATCTATCAAACTAGGACTTTTTATCCTAGGAGGAAAAATGTGAAGAGCAATGGAAAGATTTTATGCACACTAGCAAGACAAATAAAGGCAAAGATTTGAGAAACTTTCCTTTGCCGGCTCTTCTATTCCCTTCTTTATTTTTTTTTGAACCACTTTCATTGCACTGCTTTGTTCCTGTTTCAAACAAAGAAAATTTTGTCAGTTTTGAAAGTGATGGTCGATTTGTGGCCTTGAGTCTTAGGCAGCTTGGCTTTGTGATCATCCAGCCTTTGGAAAAGCGACTGCATTGGTAATTGGTTGCACTGCTCAATCAGCTTGAATCGGTTCAAGAGACTTTTGCTCTGCATCAACCTTAACTGTTTCACACCCAATACCATATGTATTTGTGGCTCAATCAGCCTTATCCCAACTGGAGATCTTTGCTTAGGTGACCTTTTCTGATATCTTGAATGACTTCTTGATTTTTGAGCAATTTTGTTATCTTTGCTTGCTTTAGCCAAGTAGGCTGACAAGAGTCTTTTGGGGGGAACCATTTTCATAAATCCTCAAGGCATGCTGACTGTAACAACTGAGTGTGCTGGCCAAATTTACTTTGTGCAACTAAAAAGGTGGTAACAGATTTTGAAATTTTTTCTTGCTTGTTCTGACAAGGACTGACTCAGAGTGAAGGGGCACAATGATGCAAAGAAACAGTATTAATAAGAAATGCCCCTGTCGGGAATGACAGAAGGGAAAGTTTTTTTTTTCCAATAACTTGCCTTAATGATCATGACATGCATTTTGGACTTAACGGCCTGATCTATCAAACTGATCGAATATTCCCTCTTTCCATTCTTATGACCTTTAAAGTCGGGCTTGTTCGTGCCAATTTTTCCATCAGCTTCATGACTCAGTTTTGACTAGTGGTGCCCCGAGAGATTTTCACCAACAAGTTTCTCTTATTTATTTTATCTTTACTTGTCGTTGCCTTACAGTGCCTGTAAGGGTTTTCACTAGTAAGACTCTCATTTTTCTTTTATTTTTCTGTGCCTTTGCTTTCTTGTGTGAGCAACTTGACAGTGTTCTACGCCGTGTGATAGTTGTTGCTCATTGCATGCGTCTCTTGGCATTCTTGAAGGCTGATCAGGAGTTCTTTATTTGGAAGGTTTTGGGATAGGATTGGAAAGAAGGGACGGCATAAGGCTCAAAGTAGACTCAAAATGAGGGGGTTGTAGAATTACAACTCTCGGAATCGACTCTTTCAAAAGTGAAATAAATCTTTGCCCCAGTTTCAGATGCTGGGGATTTTGGATTTTTTTTTCTTTGAACTCTTATTTGGTTGGACCAAACCGTGTAAGACTAACTGTGTATCTCTTTTTAAAGGAATCGGGGTCAAACGTAGTTCAAACATTTGACCTAACTATTTTTTTTCGTCTTTCTTTCTTTTTCTTTGTCTTTTTTTTTTCATTTTTTTCATTTTTTCTTTATTTCTTTTTTTTTTTCATTTTATTTTCAAAACAAGTTGCCCCAGCTTTTATTTTCTAGGGGCGTGGACTCTGACTCTTTTTTTTTTTAAACTTTCTAAGAGTTGCCCCAATTTGTACCCTTGAGGCATGGACTTTTCTATTCATTATTATTATTATTATTATTATTATTATTATTATTATTATTATTATTATTATTATTATTATTATTATTATTATTATTATTATTATTATTATTATTATTATTATTATTATTATTATTATTATTATTATTATTATTATTATTATTATTATTATTATTATTATTATTATTATTATTATTATTATTATTATTATTATTATTATTATTATTATTATTATTATTATTATTATTATTATTATTATTATTATTATTATTATTATTATTATTATTATTATTATTATTATTATTATTATTATTATTATTATTATTATTATTATTATTATTATTATTATTATTATTATTATTATTATTATTATTATTATTATTATTATTATTATTATTATTATTATTATTATTATTATTATTATTATTATTATTATTATTATTATTATTATTATTATTATTATTATTATTATTATTATTATTATTATTATTATTATTATTATTATTATTATTATTATTATTATTATTATTATTATTATTATTATTATTATTATTATTATTATTATTATTATTATTATTATTATTATTATTATTATTATTATTATTATTATTATTATTATTATTATTATTATTATTATTATTATTATTATTATTATTATTATTATTATTATTATTATTATTATTATTATTATTATTATTATTATTATTATTATTATTATTATTATTATTATTATTATTATTATTATTATTATTATTATTATTATTATTATTATTATTATTATTATTATTATTATTAACTCTAAAATTGATTTCAAAATAGGGTGGTCAAAGAAAATAATATAGGCTCAAAAGAGGTAGCGAAGGATATAAAGTGTTTGGATAGAAGAAAAGGGGCCTCTTAGCCTCGAGAATGCCAATCACGGTATCCTTCCGCGATCACAACATTGATGAACATGTTTGTCTTCTTGGTGTGTCATGATCGATGAACACTTCCCATCTATCAATCTCGAACTTTCCAACAAACTTCAATAGGTTCTTCCTCAAACCCGCTCTTCACAATGATTTGAAGGTGAATTTTACTCGAGCTTAATTCCAAAGTGTTTCGGCTCTTTATTCATCCTAAAAAATGTCTATTTCTCAGTTATCCAATTCAAGATTAAATCAATTTTCTAAGATCCGGGCAAAAATTCTGCATGCATGTCATATCACTAGAACTAGCGGTGAAAGAACTAAGCGTAGAATGACACAAAAGGACAAATTGTATCTCATTGAGTAAAGGATGGAAGAGTTTAACAATAAGACAAACAACCTAAAATCCGAGTTACAGCCCTAAAATAACCCAGATAATGAAAATAGCAACAGAACAGACAGACAAGACTCACACAAATATACAGGGATAGAAGAGTTTCTGACTCAATAAAACAAATAAAAGTTGGATCACAACCCTGAAATAACCCAGATAGTAGAAAAGAATATCAAAACAAGCTACCAAGATTCCTTCCAAGTGAGGAGGGAATGACTTTTCAATTGCTAAGTTTGACATTTAGCCACAAAATTGCTCATCGGAATCACCAGGGCCCTCTCCAATATCAATATCATTAACTTCAGTCAGCAAGCTCCCGAGACGTTTCTCATACTCCATGTATCCACGTATCATCCCCACAAAATGTGCATTATCATGTGCAAGTAAAGGATTCTGCATGATATTCTGGGTATCACTATCTTGGATCATAATCAATTTTTCCTGGATCAGCCTTTCTATTTCTCTTTTCAAATCCCGACAGCTTTCAACATTGTGCCCATGTGCATTGAAATGGTATTCACACCTTTTAGAAGAGTCAAAGCTTCTTGCACGTGGGTCCACATAATTTGGAGGAATAGGTGCAATCATGTCATAATGCTTTAATTTCTCAAACAAACTTGCATAAGACTCTCCTATTATTGTAAAATCATCTTTCAACCTTTGTTCCCCTCTATACCCCTCGCTTGGATGTGGGTTATAGGGCACTTGAAAAGCATGTGGAGGTTGGTGGAGATTTTGCGGTGTTGGTGCTCGCCTTCTGGGATGTCTTGTTGGCTGGACAACATACTGAGGTGGAGCAATAAAGTATTGTGGGTTCTGAGGTGGGTAGTAGTGCTCGGGGGAATCATCGGAAATCAGATGAGGCTGGTCATACCTTCGAAATGTTCTCCTAGGACCTCTTCTCGACCATGTTGTCATCATGGTTTCTTCACCCTTCTCATTCGTGTCACTAAAATTAACAGATTCAATCTAGACAGCCTGAGTTGCGGCTTTGAGAACTGCTTAACTTATAATTTTGCATGTCTTAAGGCCATTCTCAACCATTTCTCCCATTTTGATTGCTTCCGAGAAGGATTTACCAACTGCGGACATTATGTTTTGAAAATAATCTGGCTCTTGAGCCTGAAGGAAGACACTAATTAGCTCGTGATCATCCATGGTTGGCTTAACTCTAGCCGCTTTCTCTCTCTATTTAATGGCATATTCCCTGAAACTTTCTGTTGGTTTCTTCTTCAAGTTTGAAAGAGAATTGTGATCTGGGGCGATGTCGATGTTGTATTAGAACTGTTTCACAAAGGCCTGGGCCATGTCATCCCAGACATACCAGCGAGATGTGTCTTGATCCATAAACCATTCGGAGGCTACTCCCGTAAGGCTTTCCCCAAAATAAGCCTTCAATAATTCTTCATTTCTTCTCGCACCTCTTAGTTGATTGCAATAAGTGAGCTATGGGGTCGTCGTATCCATCATACTTTTCAAATTTGGGGATCTTGAAACCAAGTAGCAAACGAACATCGGGGAACATACATAGATCCTTGAAGACAATACTCTTCTGACCTGCCAACCCTTGTATGTTTTTCAACAACTGTTCTAAGCTATTCACTTTTTGGGTCATTTCCTCATGTTCCATCTTTCGGGCAGGCTTCTCAATGTTTTCAGGAAGATCAAACAGGTACGAGTGGTACTCAAGAGAGTGGTATTGTTCTTGCTGGGTAGCAAATTGTGACTCATAAGTTTTCCTTTGCACCACTGTCAGCTGTGGGATGGTAAATACGGGCACAACAGTAGTGGTTGTCTGATTAGTTGTCAATGGCACACTTTGGGAGCGCACAACAGAAGTTCCAACTGTAGTCGTGCAGTTGGGATAAAGACTGAACCCAGGTGGATAGGATTGATCGGACCATGAGACCAGAATGGCAGTAGTCGAGATGGATGTGAACTTTGGGAAACCATGAATAGAAAAGGGCGGTCCTTGGCCATTGGCCCATACTTTACACATTTCAGTCATTTGTTGTTTCAGTATTCTATTTTTCTCAACCACAGTAGACTCATGTTGAACTCTCTCACCCCGAGTCTCTCGACCACTCGTAACAACTTCGATGCCAGTTGTCATTGGAATTTTTTCTTTTTGGATTGTCAATTCTGGATGTGTTGCCAGCTTACCACAAACCGACCACCTCAAACTTTCTTCACAATTCAAAGAAAAAACACGTTAGAATGGACTCAGTCGGTCCTTATTATTATCGAGGTTTTTTTTGTTTTAATGGTTGATCGAACCTGATGTGGGTTACCTACGTATTATGTGGGAACATGAATCAAATCCTACGTAGTTTGGGAAGATCAGAAAGAAGAAAGAAAAAAATATATTTTTTTTGGTAATTTCGAAAGAAAAACTTCTAAACAAGAAAGGAAATATTTTTGGATTTTTTAACTTTTATTTTGAATTTTATGAAAGAAAGAATTCTAAAGAAAAAAGAAAATAATTTTGATTGAATTTTCTCTTCAATTTTCGAAAGAAAAACTTGTGAAGAAAAATGAAAATATTTTTGGATTTTTAGTTTTTGGATTTTTTAAAAATTGGGGTCTCAAAAAAGGCATTTCTAAATAAGGAAGTAAAGAAAAATATTTTTTAATTTTTTTTTAAAATTGTGGGTCAGAACCGATGAGATTTGCCTATGTATCTCACATACGGTGAGAATCAAACCCGCGTAGTTCGGCCAGTTTTGAAGGAACAGGGAAAAATGTGACTTTTTGAAAATATTGGCTTATTTTCTCTCTTTGCTTTTTTAAAATTTTGGCAGAGTTTCGAAATATTTCAAATACCTACCTCTCACCTTTTTTTTCTTTTTTTTTTGTTTTTTTGTGATTTTCTTTTTTTCCTTTTTTTCTTTTTTTCTGATTTTCTTTCCCTATTCTAGAAGCCAGTCAACATGCAAGACGAAACAAACAGATGCGCAAGTAGCACGTAAAATATATCAGGATGGTCCTTTTAATTTGGGTACACCTGTCCTAGATGGACCCAACCCCTGTGTTGATTCCCCAAAGTCAAATGCATGTGATGCAAACAATGTTCCTACTAGGGATCCGACATAAGGCTATATTATTCTAGGTTTAAAACCTAGGTGTATTGTTCTAGACCTGGCTTACCCGAGTGGACAACTCGAGCTATGGGGGAGAGAGGGGGACATCGTACCGGGAATACAAAAGCTTCACCGGCTTTGCAACTTGTCCGATCCTCGTTTTAAAATTAGGGTATGACTCTAACAGAAAAGAAGCCACGCGAAGCGCACGCTTCCCAGAAAATTTAGAAGACTGAGAGAGAAGAAAGGTGTCGTAACAGTTTATATACATTTCACACAATATCAAAGCGGTAAAAAATGACATTTAGCATATTAGACTCAAACACATAAAAATTAAATAGTAAACAAAAGCTTAAGCTCGAATTCTGAACCCTGAACCAGAGATTCTGGGTTCGTTCCCCAGCAGAGTCGTCAGAGCTGTCACACCTCTTTTTTCCGAAGGGATATGGAAGTTTTTCCAATTAAAGTGACATTAATCGAAATGAGATTATTTATTTAATCAGAGTCGCCACTTAGAATATTTATTTTAGTATCCCAAGTCACCGGTTTATTTTAAATCCCAAATCGAGAAAATTTTGACTCTAATTTTTTAGTCCGCGAACACATAAGACAGGGTAAGGAATTCTGTTAAGCGGGGAGAAGGTGTGAGGCACTCCCGAGTTCCGTAATTTTAGCACGGTCGCTCAACTATTAATAATTGGCTTAATAATCAGATCTATTACATATTTGAAACCTATTGTGCATTTTTAACTTCTAACCGCTTTCAATTAAATTAATCGCCTTTTAGTATTTATGGAATTTATTTTAACAAATAGCAATGTCGCGCACTCGTTGTTTTTATATATATTGCAAATCGCGTCACGCGAAATGCACCCGCTACTTACAACATATTTATTTTATTATTATTCGAAGTTCTGGTAGAGTCACGTGAAACGCACACTCGAATTGGGATTTACGTTTCGTGACCATGCCCCGAGAACTGTACCCATAGTCACGATAATTTTATTGATCGCGCTTAAGGTAAGCTACGGGGTTTGAGTTAATTAAGTCTTGCTAAATTGGGGATCATTGGAAAGGTCCAGAGGTATCGAGCTTTGTGCTGCCCAATTCAACATTCCACCTTATACTAAGCAAAATACCAAAACCTATACACCCGTAACCCAACCAAACATTAAGACTTTAATCACGTTCACAAAGATATGAATCAAAATAGGATAGGCTGCCAGATTGAATGCATAAAATCATGTTGTTTCTACTGTTACTTGTTACAAAATGATCACAAGAGGGTATTTTGAATTTTCAACCCCAAATCAACAATGACATAATTCCCAGCCTAAACATAGCAGAATAACAAAAATGCAGGTAGGGGCACTACCAGATCCAATACATGTAAGATGACGGTTTTAATAGGCTTCTGCAAAGTCTAATTTTTAGAGAGTCAACATTAGTGACATTATAATTCAGTTTTGGTCTGTAATTAATTACAACAGACTGAAATGCTAAAAGGAATTGCTCATCAACTACAAACAAATGCAACAATTAAAAGAGTGCGTGGAAGAAATTCAAAAAGTTATGTCTCAAGCTGAATCAATTCTGCATGATAAGAAAGAAAAGATGGGAAGTATATATCCTAAATGCCCTATAGTCTCTCGAAGATAGGTATGGACGTCATCATACCGATCCGCAAGACTCTACTAGACACTTGCTCATGACTTTTAGAACCTATGAACCTAGAGCTCTAATACCACCTTGTCACAACCCAAAATCTATTTAGTCGTGATGGTACCTAACCCAACCAACTAGGTAAGCCAATTATCAACTATCCAATTCCATTAACAATTATTAAAGAAATTTAAGTAAAGAAAAATCTTATACATTCCCCAAGAACTGGCAGTACAAATCATGAGTTTCTAAGAATAGAGTATACAAAGATGATTTGAAGTAAATACATCATCTGTTTGAAAAGTACATAAACAGAGTTTTATGAATATAAGGCTACCATGAACAAAAGACAACTACAACCGGAATGCAGGTACATCTTCAGATCCAGCTCCCAACGAATGCAGTAACATCAGCGGCCAATATCTACACGTAGGATGCAGAAGTATAGTATAAGTACAATCGACCACATGTACTCAATAAGTAACAAACCTAACCTTAGGTTGAAAGTAGTGATGAGCTCGTACCAAGGTCAGAGTCCAACTTCCATAACCAACAATAGTTCATAACAATATAAAACAAGTAATACTCGAAGTAACTCAGAGATAAAATGCTCAATAAAATCATGATTTCTAACAATAGTTCTGCCTTTCTAGTATATCAGTGAAAACCCAAATCGTTTACCGAAGTTGTCAAAAATATGAATAAGTTTGAAAACAATAATTTTCCCAAAATCCTTTACATAATAAATAAGATGTTTATTTCTCTTTCCAGATAGCCAGTATAAAACAAATGCATCACTATGCCCATATATCAACATGTGTGAGAAGTCATGAATGACATGATACCGTACAACATGAAAAAAAGACATCTTTATGCCTGTATGTCATGGGTGCATGTCAATGTAATGTATCTCAGAGATGAACTCATGTACTCACACTCTCAGAGTACTCAATCTCACTTTCTCACACATTCCACTCATCATGCTCAATCACTCGGTACTGTATATGGCCAATCCGGTTCAGGGAAGATCCATCTCGGAATATACATATCAACTTATCATCAGTCACCCAGTACCGAGTAGGGCCAATCCATCCTGTGGAGAAGATCCATCTACAGGTATATAATGCTTCATACAAGATCCATGTCCAGGGAAGATCTATCCCTCAATAATATCAATCGCGCTCACTAGGGGTGTGCAGACTCCGGAGGGGCTCCTACAACCCAAGCGCTATAATCCGCACGGATAACTCACGTGCTGTACAGACAACTCACGTGCCATAATATCAATATCTGGATCCGCACGGACAACTCACGTGCTGCACGGCCAACTCACGTGCTATAGTATCAATATCCTCACAAACAGTCCCCCGACCTCACTTAATCATCAATCTCTCCAGTCTCATTCACGGAATCACAATGTCAAGAAACTAGCCCGACAACAATGATATGATGTATCAATAAATAACAACTGAGACTAAGATATGATATGAATGCATGAATATGACTAAATACGAAATATCACTGAAAACAGTGAAATAGTAGCAAGAAACGACCATTGTGGGTCCTAGCAGTATCGTCATAAAGCCTAAACATGATATCTTGCATGATTAACAACTCAATTATTTTATCACATGGTGAAAACACGGGCATCAATAAAGTAGGACCACTATGCAGTGCCATGGAAACAATAGAGTCTCAATTCACATGGTGCACACCTATACGCCCGTCACCTAGCATGTGCGTCATCTCAACACAAATCACATAACACGTATTTCAGGGTTTCATACTCTGAGATCCAAGATTAGAAGAGTTACTTACCTCGAACAAGATGAATCCAATGCCGAATAAGCTAAACAATGCTCCTGAAATCCCATTCTGCGCGTATCAACTCCCGAACGACTCGAATCTAGTCACAATAAATTTGATCAGTCCACACAATTTATAGGAAATAATTTCATATCAAAATACTAATATTTTCTCACAAAATCCGAAATTACACTCCAAAAA
This sequence comes from Nicotiana otophora, assembly GCA_000715115.1. Lineage (NCBI taxonomy): Eukaryota > Viridiplantae > Streptophyta > Magnoliopsida > Solanales > Solanaceae > Nicotiana > Nicotiana otophora. The sequence goes on along the minus strand of AWOL01S0036944.1, from coordinate 14,598 downwards.
TCGCTCGTGGGGCCCACATTTCGGAATCCGACGAAACTCACAAAATCCGATAACCCATCCAATTATAAGTTCAACCAAACTAATTTCACTCAATTCCGACTCCAAATCGATGTTCAAAACTTCAAAAAATTATTTTATGAAATTATAGGAATTTCCATCGATTTCTCTTGAAGATTCGATAATCATACACCAAAAATGAAGATTAATTCATGAAATATAATCACAAGGGAGTCAAGAACACTTACCCCAAGTTGTGTGGAAAATTTCCTCTCCAAAATTGCCAAAATCGAGCTCCAAAATCCGAAAATGAGTAAAAATATTGAACCCTCGAACTTAAATGGTTCTACCCAGGCTTTTCGCACCTGCGGAGCCTGGGCTCGCACCTGCGCACCCGCTTCTGCGGAAAAATATCGCACATGCGCTGCCCGACTTCCTCACCATTTTCCGCTTCTGCGAATCCCTGCCTGCATCTGCGCAATCGCAGGTGCGGAAATTCCATCGCACCTGCGATCTCTGCTGACACCCTCCATCTCCATACCTGCGGCCAAGACCCTCGCAGGTGCGATCACATTAGAGGCAGCAATTTCAGCATTTTTCTTAAGTCCGAATTTGATCCGTTAACCATTTAAAACTCACCTAAGGCCCCCGGGACCTCAACCAAATATACCAACAAGTCCTAAAACATCATACGAACTTAGTCGAACCCTCAAATCACCTCAAACAACGCTAAAATCACAAATCATACCCCAATTCAAGCCTAATGAACTTTGAAATTTCAAGTTTCTACAAACGACGCCGGAACCTATCAAATCAAGTCCGATTAACCTCAAATTTTGCACACAAGTCATAAATGACATAACTGACCTATTAAAATTTTCAGAATCGAATTTCGACCCCGATATCAAAAGGTTAACCCCTTGGTCAAACTTTCCAAAAATTCGACTTTCGCCATTTCAAGCCTAATTCCACTACGGACCTCCATATAATTTTTCGGACACACTCTTAAGACTAAAATCACTATACCGAGCTATTGGAATCATCAAAATTTTATTCCGGGGTCGTTTATACATAAGTCAACATCCGATCACTATTTTAACTTAAGCTTTAAACCTTGGAACTAAGTGTTCTAATTCATTTCAAAACATCACCGAACCCGAACCAATTAACCCGAGAAGTCATAAAACAACTGTAAAGCATAAATTGAGAAGTAAATGAAAAAACGGGACTGTAATACTCAAAATGACCGGTCGGGTCGTTACAATGATCTATTAATGTTACAAAAAGATATGCTCGTACATATATAATTGTTTGTGTTATAATATGTTTGCTTTTGGAGACAAAGACACATTAACTATAATTTTATAAAGAAGCAAGGATGGTTCGTTTCTTATATTGAATTATATGAACTTGTTGCTTTCCAAAACAAAAACATATACGTTTGATATAAAAACACTACATTTTTAAAAATCAAAATGTTAGGAATGATGTAAAGGTAAATAAACAATTCATAAGTTTTTGTTTGATAAGTAGCAAAGTTGCCGAGAATTTAGAATTGTAAATAATTGATTCCTTCTTGAAATTATATTTTTCTCCTTTATTTACCTAGATTTTAGAAATTAAAGGCAATTTGATTCCTTTTTGAAAACTATTTTTCTCATTTATTTATGGCAGGAATTTTAGGGTATCATTTTACCTTTTTTTTTAAATTTATTTATAAGTTTTTCTTCTAAATTTTGGAGTACGTTTTTTAATGGGTAAAAGGATCTAGAAAAGTCAAAGTTATTTATTTATAGTAAATTTCAATAGTTCTAAATATTATGGGTATCTACATAGCTCAAATAAAGAAAAATTTAATAATTAAAATTTTGTTTTATTTTAAATCATACATATTATGAATTATTTACTACTTTGTCTAATGTAAACGTTATTTTTAAAGGGTCAAAAAATCGAACAATATTTTGCTAACGGCTTTCGTACTTTTAATTTAATATAGGTTAACTCAAAGGAAAATTAAAAAATGAAAAAGAAAAGGGAGAAAGCACCTTGTTGCCCAGCAGTACTCACTTCTCCTCTCTTTCTTCTTTTCATCACTAACACCTCCCCGTTTATCTCCCGTCAGTCCACCCCTTTTTATCTAGCTCTTCTCATTATCTTTCAAATCTTTCTCATCTCATTTTCGTATTCTTCCTAGTTTGAGTAAAGAAACATTATGAATTTTGAACTTAAGAGAGGGGAGAGATAGCAACTGAAGTTTTCCGGCCAGATTCGATTTGAAGACGTGTGATTTTACTTATCTTATGATTTGGAATTTTTTTAAAAAGAGATGTGGTTATGTGGTTGGTCGTCGGCGAACTGGAGGTGGAAGCTATTGGGGTTTTTTGGTGGTAAACAATTCTATCCCTAATTGAAATAACAATAACAACAACCCAGTATAATCCCATTAGTAGGGTATGGGGAGGGTAGTGTGTACACAGACCTTACCCCTACCCTGGGGTAGAGAGGCTGTTTTCAATAGACCCTAGGCTCCCTCCCTCCAAGAACTCCTCAGTTTGCTCTTGGGGTGACTCGAACTCACAACCTCTTGGTTGGAAGTGGAGGGTGAAAAGAAATAGAAAAGAGATGAAGGAAGCTGACTAATTTCTTGGATTTGAGGTTTGGTCGGAGAATTTTCCGGTAGCATCTTCTTTTACTGGTTTGGGTGGGGGAGAGTGGGGAGAGGGGGAGTAGGTGTTTAAGTGGAGAAGAAAGTAAAAAAATAAAATGAAATTTTGATAAATTAATTTTAAAAGTAAGACCCATAAATAACACATGTCAAGCAATAAATGGTCTAGCATATGTCGTGTTTGACATGTCAACGCAATTGATATACATGATCGGTTGGACGTGTTTATTAGTATTCATTCTGTCAAGTTGAGGTGTTCAAATAAGAAAATTTTAAGTATTTTTATAGAGTTGATAATTGGGTGCAAGTTTAAGTGGCCAAAGACGATTTTGCTTATATTTTTTGCATCTTCTTTTTATTTTTTTCTTTGTTTGTTATTTTCCATGTGTCGGCTTAGAAAATTTATGGATAATCACCCAATTCTTACTTTATTACAACCTAAGGTTACTAAATTATGTTTTGTAAAAAAAATTAAAAAATAAAAACCACTTGCTTTGCGTAAGTATCACAGAAGAGCAACTAAATAATTTTTTCCCAACTAGGATTTATTTCTGATTCAAGACGTAAGTTGCAAATGTTGATGTGTAATTTCGTAGTACTGTTAGAAAAGAACGAAATACATTTACATATGAAAAACATAACAATGAAGTCTATAACGTTCTCGAATTGTAATTTTGAATTTTACTTATGTGGCTTTAATTGCAAAAAAATAGAATACCATTGTGCTTAGTGTATTATAAGTTCCTGATGTTTTCTTTCTCCTTTTTTTTATTTCACTGATTCTGGTTTTGTGCTTTTTTTTGCAGGTTGATTAATGCTATGTGTAATTGTTGCATTTGGATTATTTTGTTTATAAGGATGATGTTAAGCCATTTTTTAATTTGCATTTTCTGTAGCAATTGCGATTTGAAGGACATCTAAGTATATCACGAGGAATGGTAATTGACGCATCATTACATTTTGGCTGAAGTTTTGATTGATCAAAATAAAGTTTCTATCTACAAATTTAATTTTACGTGAAAAAGAAACGATAGTCAATTAATTTTATATTTTTATAATTTATTTTTACTAATTTTGCATTTGGATTATTTTGTTTATAAGGGTGATGTTAAGTCATTTTTAATTTGAATTTTTTTCAGCAATTGCGATTTGCAAGACATCTAAGTATATCATGAGGAATGGTAATTGATGCATCATTAAATTTAGGCTGAAGTTTTGATGGGTCAAAATGAAGTTTCCATCTATAAATTTAATTTTACGTGAAAAAGCGATGGTCAATTAATTTTGTATTTTTATTAATTTTCTTTACACCTAAACTATATAAAAGTATTTAAAAACAAAATAAGTTTCTTCAACTATTTTGTCCTTTTTCTTTTCTCTTTCCCTACTCTTATTTCCTTTGTTTTTCAAATAGTGGGAGGAATTTCTGTCTAAGTAAAATAAATTTTTGAGTAAGGCGTAGTTTAGGATAAATTTTTTGAAGAATATATATATATATATATATATATATATAATGCCGACTTGGCACATCTCTATGGCTCAAGCCTATTTATCTTTTTTCTCTTTTTTTTGGCTTTTTTCTTACATTTTTCTTTCTATCACATTCTTTTTCTCTCTCTGCAGTTTAGAGTCATCACATGACATAAATAAATGTATTATTAAATGTGAGGTGGCACCTCTCTATAATCAGCAGTGGTATTTTCTTTTATCTCTTTTTTTTTGTTGCCTTTTTTCATTATTCTAACTATCGATAAAAGAAAATAAATGTCCAATACTATCCTTCTTTTTTCATGTTTCTTCCGTGCAAATATTCCTCATTATTACTAATTGTTCCGTTTCAGACGTTTCAGAGTAACTACTCCTTTATTTTACTTATTTGTGTTACTATGATCCTTTCCCATTAATTCTCCTAACTCTATCAACTTTTATTAAATTTAATTGCAGCAGCCTATAAGATAGTTGAAGATAAGATAGATTATATGTGTGATGATCCAAAATGTCATCTTTAAATTTAATAATTAATTTTGTGTTCTAAGACCTCGAAAATCACTATTTATCATTCCTCGACTTGCGTGTACAGTCCGAAAATTATTTATATGAAAAATAGATTAAAATGTGAATTAGAGCTTTAAAACTCAACTGAGTTGACTTTGGTCAACATTTTGAGCAAACGGAATTGGATCAGTGTTTTGACAGTACCGGTAGGTCCGTATCGTGATTTGGGACTTGGGCGTATGCCCTGAATTAAATTTCGAGTTCCCTAGCCCGAGATATGAAATTTTGATAAAAACTTAAAAGTTTAAGTTCAAATAGTGACCGAATATCGAATTATGTGCAAACGACCCCGAAATAGAATTTTGATGATTCCAACAGCTCCGTATGGTGATTTTGGACTTAGAAGCGTGATCGAAATTTTATTTGAAAGTTCGTAGTGAAATTAGGCTTGAGATGGCTAAAATAGGAATTTAAGTTTGGAAGTTTGACCGGGGAGTTGACTTTTTGATATCGGGGTCGAAATCCAATTCTGAAAATTTTCACAGATCCGTTATGTCATTTATGACTTGTGTGCAAAATTTGAGGTCAATCGGACTTGATTTGATAGGTTTCGACATCGAATGTATAAGTTGGAAATGCTTAAGTTTCATTAAGCTTGAATTGGGGTGTGAATTGTGATTTTAGAGTTGTTTGATGTGATTTGAGGTTTCAAATAAGTTCGTATGATGTTTTAGGACTTGTTGGTGTATTGGATTGAGGTCACGAGGGCCTCGGGTGAGTTTCAGATGGTTAACGAATCAAAATTGGGACTTAACTGCTGCAGTTTTTCTGCTGGAAATGCTGTCAAAATCAGGCTCACTGTCAAAATCGGGCTCCCTGTCAAAATCGGGCTCTCTGTCAAAATCGGACTCCCTGATAAATCCGGCTCCCTGACAAATCGAGCTCCCTGACAAATCGGGCTCCCTGACAAATCGGGCTCTCTGACAAATCGGGCTCCCTGACAAATCGAGTTCCTTGACAAATCGGACTCCCTCACAAATCGGGCTCCCTGACAAATCGGGCTCCCTAACAGTCGAGCTCCCAGATAAATCGGGCTCCCTAGCAAATCGGGCTCCCTAACAGATCTGTAAGTTATAAAAACAGGGGACTTCGTCCCATTTGCTATTTTTTACGAATTAGAGCTTGAGCAGAGGCGATTTTGATATATTTTCAAGGAAAAACATTGGGGTAATTGATTCTAACTCGGATTTGGTCAATATACACGAATATATCATTGTTTTCACCATTTAATTAGTGTTTTGAGATAGAAATTGGGGAAAATGTTAGAAACCTCATAGAAACGAATTGTTGAGATTTCGGTGTCGATCCGGAGTCGGATTTGAGTGAAACTGGTATGGTTGGACGCGTAATTGAATGGTTGTCGGATTTTGTAAGTTTTGACGAATTTCGAGACGTGGGCTCCACGAGCAATTTTTGAGCTAATTTCGGATTTTATTGAAAAGTGTAATAATTTCTTATGAAATTGATTCTTATAATTTTTGTTGACTGTATCGAATTAATTATGACTAGATACGAGTTGATCGGAGTCGGAAAATCGAGGAAAAAGCATAATACTTGGTTAAATTGGAGCAAGTCGAGGTAAGTGACTTGCCTAACCTTGTGTGGGGGAAATTTCCCCTAGGATTGGTATTGATGTGATTATTAAAATGTATTGAAAGTCGTGTACACGAGGTGACGAACGTATACACGGGATAAATGTGAAAGATTATATTCCTAAACTGTGTAGATCACTGTTGCGCATTTATTAAATTATTTTATCTTGTTGTATTCTTCATCATTGATTTGAGAGATATACTTTAAATTTGTTTGACCTTTTCCTGCTAATTGTTTTACCTGTTTAGTTGAAACTTGGTTTCTTTTATTATGTGTATTATTGGAAGGTTAATTTTCTTTAAATTAAATATTATTAATATGACGTATTTGATATTGAAGCAACGTATTAAAGATTTTGAAATATTATTTTCTAGAATTATTTATTCCTGAATATTTTTATAAGATTTTCGTACTCATTATGATGGAGACGTGAGCTCTTTATTGTGCAAAAATATTATTGATGATTTATTTGGCATGAGCCGTGAGCTCTTTATTGTGGAAAGATATTGTTGTTGAGTTATTGGTACAAAACTTTACTTGCAAAGTTTATAAACAATGTGCATGAAGATATATTGGTACAAAACTTTACTTGCAAAGTTTATAGACAATGTGCATGAAGGCAGGAGGCATCACTATGGAACCCTTAGAATAAGGGGGAGCCTTTACCTGCCATGGAAGAATGAGCTCGATATAAACGGAACATTTCAGGGAAGTAACTAGCCTATCTAGCTTATTACTTTAGATGCACTTCAGTTAAGTCCTTGATGCAATCTTTTATGCTTTGTACTCAATGGATTGCCAACTTGTCTCCCTATTTGATATTATTGATAACACTGTCTATAAAGAGCATGTGCGCATATTTTATGCAAACTTTTTGTGAATCATAAAGACAATTTAGAAACCATGGTCTTAGGAACTCGCATCATCCTTGATTCTTATCAGTTTACAAACAAAAAATCTTTACTACAAAGTTTATTATATGCAATTTATTTGTATAACAATCCTGGCCAGAAAATTTTGAAGTATCTTTTGATGAGGCCAGAAAATATAGGTTCTAAGAACTTGAAGTTTGAACATCATGTTTTAGCCTATATTATTGCCACCACTTTGCTACCTCGTACTGGTTCTCTGAGTACTTTGTCTCTCAGAGATCTATTTGTTCTGTATTGTTTGGTAAATGGTATAGCTATAAAGTGGTTTGCCTGGATACGTCAATACGTGCTTGAAAGTATCAGGAACATTTCCTCTTCTGCGAGCAGCCTGCCTTATAGTTTACTAGTTTCTCACATCCTGAAAGTCATAAAAGTGGACCTATCTCTCTATGTTCCAAAGATTATCTCCAGCACCTATGTCAAGGCTGTCTTTGCCATGATGGGATATACCTTAATTGAGGGAACTTGGCTTAAAAAGGACAAAGCATCAGAGGTTATCCCTACTCAGAGTAGTGTGGGACTAAAATCTGAAGCTAACAAATCCTTTTCTTCAGACCAGCTGATGCTGATGTAGCACAACATTGTAGGTATCAAGGAATTATTAACCTCACCAAGGACAACGATGCCTCTTATGAAAGCTCATGCACTAAAATGATCAACACCGTAAAATATTTCCTTGGAAGGCACTGAATGTTTAGGATGCTTAAGACAATCCTTTTTGCTTTGTGTGATAGTTTAAGACTATTTCTTTTGGTTGTGTCTAAAGTAAGCATTAATCGACTATGCTCACTATAACTTCTTAGCTATACAAATTTTATGCCTGCTTAGTTCGTACTATTACTGCATGGTGCGTCTGCCAGGAGTTTCTCTTTTTTTTGATTGATGTCGGGGGGGGGGGTGGAAGAGAGTCGCAAGTGTGTTACAGGTGAGCTACAGGTTCAAAAGTGCAAATTCAACAACCAGCTTAAAAACAAGGGGAGCACACTTAAAAAGAGAAGGGAAGTATCCATAAATTAGTCAAACTATTTTTAGCTTATTGTCATCATCAAAAAGGGGGAGATTGTTAAGTTTAGAATTATAATAAGGTTCAATATCCATAAAGAAGTCTTGACTAATGTTATACAAGTGTATGCAGATTCTATAAAAGGAAGGAGCAACTCATAAGGGCAAGAATATTTGTGACTGAATATTTCATGGAATTGACAATGAAAAAATAAGATATCCAGAATGAAAGTTGTGCTACTCTTAAGGTTCAATGATGAAAATAAGGCAAATCAAGTTCACTCACTTTGTCTTGTTATTTGCAGTAACTCAAAGAAGATCCAGAAACAAAGTGAAGTAATATAATAGGAGACAAATTGAGTGTAGTCCCTTTCTTTAATAAAGCATGGAGGGAGACAATTTGAGTGTTGTTCCTTTATTTAATAACGCATGGAGCACTCTTTGGATTTCTTTAATAAAGCACGGAGGACTCCTTGGATTTAGGGTATGGAAAGCAATGACTTAAAGTGGATCCTGCTCTTCTAGTTCATCTCTCATGAAGGATCAAAATACAATAATACTCGGCTATAAGAACACTGGCAAACTCAAGGATTGATTTACGCAGCCTTCTATACAATTGTCTATCTAACTACAAGGTTTTTGTTCTACTCTTAACAAGCATTGAGATTTACTTTTAGTAGATTTACTGTGTACACAAAAGAGTGAAGAGAGACTGAAAAATATTGGAGAGGCAGTGTATCCTTAGAGGTTGTATCATTATTCGTTACTTTTGGTGAGCGAGTGAAAACCAAAGAGTCGTTATTGGTGAACGTGTTAAAACCAACCCTTGTTCGTTGTTGGTGAGCTAGTAAAACTAACCTTGTAAACGTTGGTGGTGAACATTGAAATTCATACAAGCTATACACAACTCATATCACAAAGAGATCAAGAGATAACATCCTTACAACCCAAGGAGACTGGAGTAGGATACCACATTAGTTCCGAACCAGTATAAAATTCCTAGTGTCATTTACCTTACTGCTTTCATATGTTTTTATAAGCAATTACTGTTTGTTGAGATTAGTATTTGATTGAATCAAAGTACTAACAGTATTAGGCAGTATGTCTCCGCATCAGTCGACTAAGAGCATACCATAATCTCCAGCACCTATGTCAAGGCTGCCTTTGCCATGATGGGGTATACCTTAATTGAGGGAACTTGGCTTAAAAAGGACAAAGCATCAGAGGTTATCCCTACTCAGAGTAGTGTGAGACTAAAATCTGAAGCCAACAAATCCTCTTCTTCAGACTAGCTGATGCTGATGTAGCACAACATTATAGGTATCAAGGAATTATTAACCTCACCAATGACATCAATGTTTCTTAGGAAAGCTCATGCACTAAAATGATCAACACCCTGAAATATTTTCTTGGAAGGCTTTGGATGTTTAGGATGCTTAAGACAATCGTTTTTGCTTTGTGTGATAGTTTAAGACTATTTCTTTTGGTTGTGTGTGAAGTAAGCATTAATCGACTATGCTCACTATAACTTCTCAGCTGTACAAAATTTATGCCTGCTTAGTTCGTACTATTACTGCATGGTGCATCTGCCAGGAGTTTCTCTTTTTTTTGATTGATGTCGGGGGGGGGGGGGGGGGGGGGGGGGAAAAA